>SNQJ01S0003605.1:68244-101900 GCA_010110895.2 Picea sitchensis
TTGTAACACATCACCTGTTACATTTGCTTCCTGATTTTTCTCTTGTTGTCCATCTCTTTGTTTCTTTGGAGCTCTGCAGTCTTTCTTCAGATGTCCTTTCTTCCCACAATTCCAACACTTTATCTTTCCAAGTATGTATTTGGATCTTCCCTTCCTAGAATTCCTGCGGTTCCCTGAGCCCTTTCCTCTATCCTTTTATCTTCCCCTTTTCTCCATGTTTAACGCATTACCTGATGTCTCACCTGTGATTTTCCATTGCATTTCCTTGCTAAGGATAACACCAACAACATCATCAAATTTTAAAGTATTTGAACCAAAGACAAAGTTACTTACAACCATGACCAAGCCATTCCATCCTTCTTTTAATGAGAAAACGATTATAAGAGCTCTGAACTCATCATCAAATTCCACTTTTACAGAAATTAGTTGATTAGTAACCGTATTAAATTCATTTAAATGATCTGCAACAGACCCACCTTTTGACACCTTCATATTAAATAATCTCTTCATTAGAAATACCTTATTTGACACCAATGGTTTTTCATACAGTTTATCCAATGCATCCACTAGGTTCTTCGCTGTCTTTTCTTTCAAAATATTAAAATCTACTAACACTTCCAGGCTCAGTCGTATCATTCCTAGTGCCTTTTTATTAAGAACCTCCCATTCTTATTCCTTCATGGTCACCAACTTATTTTCTATTCCACCCAATGGTAGGAATAGATCATTCTGATATAAATGATCTTCCATCTGCTTCTTCCATAACTGACAGTTTTCGCCATTAAATTTCTCGACCCTAAACTTTCCTTCTTCTGCCATTTCTCCCACTCGAACCAGGAACCCTCTTTTCTTGCGAGTTACCTTTCGCTCTGATACTAGTTGTTGAAAAAATAGGATCACGGAGAAATAAATAAAATAAATGAGGAAATAAAACACAGAAGATTCAAAATACAATAGAGACACAAATATACGTGGTTCACCAAGTGTGGGCTACGTCCACCAGAGAAATTTCCAGGTCCTTCCTTTATTATTATCCAACAAATGAAGGGATACAACCTACATCACACCCGTTGTAACTTCCTCTTCTTTCTCTCACAGTCTCCTGACTCAAAATATAATATTCACTATGATACATAGCCGCAACACATTTCCCTCATAAAAGAGGGTTTCCTTCTAGGGAAGAAAACCCTAACATAACTTCTACAATCAGAACTGCGACCTTATAATGAACGATCCATATTTACAATGAAATTACAATATACATTTACAAGGAAATTTTTTCTTTGGGGGCTTCGCCCCCGAACCCCTACCGGGGTCCCGCTTTCCCCTGGACTCCACAGAGGGGGTAATCCCCCTCTACACTCCCCCACATGGAGGAGTGTACATTCTTCCGGGGTGTAAAGTCTTCATGGGGTATAAACACGACAGAAAAAAAAAAGACCTCTGAATTAAGAAGATAATCAGGATCCACAACCAACAGAGTGTATTTTCCACCTCTTGATGACGTTTCATTTGACATGACACTCTGACATGGTGGATTACATGGAAATATCCTCCACCCTCGGCCATTCCAAGAAAACATTCCCATCTTGTAGATAAAACATTCAACAATCATGCCGATCAACGACCCCGGTCATCTCGTAATCCAAAATTGTGCACTAGTTACCTTGGTTGGAATGGATTCAATGTAACTTTTCTGAATGCGCTCTTCTAAAAATACTTTTCCAAAAGAAAATATCTATGATATCTAATGGTTGAGAATTATCCCAACTCATATGATGAATCTCATTCTTTCAGTCTTCTACCATTGGGCTTCTCCTTTTCAGGCTCCAACTTGTGCCCTGCTTCAAGATTCTTCTGAAATACAACTTTCAAGGAACGACTATGATTAACCCTCAATATGATGAATGATCCTCGTTCACTCATTTCGTACCCTTGGAATTCTCTCTTCAGACTCGACCTCATGCCTGATTCTGAAGTCTTTTTTAATCCTTCTTCTGGAAGGCTTATCATGAATGCATTTCTCAGACCTCTACGATTAAATATCGATCATGGATCCTCATGGTTGAATTAATATGATTCATCGATCTACAAAACTTCACAGATTCCATGAAAACATCAAAATTTGAACTCCAAGGCCAAATTTGACTCTACAATTTGCAAATCAACACCATAAATCACTTCTTTGACTAATCTAAAGCATTGGAATTTGATATCTTCTCCAAAATTTGGAGATTTCACTTATGTTCTTCATTTTCCCCCAAATTTGTCACATACAAATATGCAATAACAAATTTGTCAAATTTGCACTAGTTCTAGCCCATACTAGTCCTCTGTTGAACCAAAATCTCTGATACCAATCTGTAACATACCCAGCCACCAGGTTGGGACACACTACCTCAAAATGCTCTCCAAGAATTCTCTGAAACTAATTTGTAACATACCCAGTACAAGAAATACCAAAATAATTTTCCTTGGTACTGATCTGAAACATATCCATTGTCCGAGTACTTCCATATTTTCCCTCATTGTCTCATTACAAATTTATGTTCCATTCTTTAAAATAAATAAACATGGATTCAACACATGTAATTAATAAGATCATGCTAAACCATCCAAGAAAGGAACAACGTTCCATGCACAATAAATAACCAGCAGGAAGGAACATTGTAAATACATATCTCAGAGATAAATAAATACACTGCGGAATATACATTATGTAGAAAACATAGACAGAACTTATATTTTCAAGTAAACATTCACCAACTAGTTGTAGACCAAGGATATTCCTCCCAACCATAAACATTTTTTTTCATTCACTCTCAATAGAAATGTCACCCTCAATCCAGGGCTATGAACCCACAAGGATGAGTCCTAGGCCAAATCTAAAAACACATTAGTTAGATATCAATCTCTCAGGTTTTCCCAACCACACAATAATCCTAATTTCTATCTCTCTTTCCCCTTCAACGTGCATCACCCAAAAAAATGAAACCCTTTCTTGGCCATGCAGTCCCTCAAGTGGTTCCATTTCTTTCTAGGGCTCCAGGGATTCAGTGCTACCGGTCAGAAAATCTCCTTGCTAGAAACCCCAAGGATTCCCAGTTGTGGATAGTTCTTTCCAAAATTCCATCAATCTCATGCATAAAGGAATCCATTCCCTCCTAGAATGATTAAGTAGTTTATTACATCCATCTAGAAATGGTTGTCATCTTCCATCCATTCATTTTCCATGATCAAAACAAGATCACATGAATTAGCAAGAGAGAGAAACCAAAATGAAAAAAGTGAGAAGAGTTAAGAGTGAATGTGTTATCTCTCCAAGAAACTCTTTGAGGTTGTAAGTCAAAGATGCTTGGTAACTTAAAGTAAAACTGTTTTTGTGTTTATGTATGTGTGGATCAATGGGATAACTCAACCTTAATGGATTGACATTAGGATAATCAACAGTATACAATCAAATATGAAGGTGCTTTCAAAGATTAATGATCAAACAAATAGATTTGACTATGGGCGAAGAAATCAATGCTTATAAACTAGATACACAATGATGGGTTTAATAAACAATACAAATAAATATTAATAAAGATATGAACTGACTAATGATATGACAATCATTAACAGTTAAGAAAACATTAATAAGAGTACAGAAAAGAAGGTAATGGATGAAGGTCTGACATCAAAAGTGAAAGAAGACTGTGATTGTATATATATCTGAAAACAATTTACAATAGCATAAGGCCCCTGTATCCAAAATCAAACCTCTAATATGTTTAAAAGATAGGCATTTATAGCATTTACAACAAGTCTTAGATCCTGGAAAACGCGATCTGGATTTCTAAATATAGAAAACAGAGTATAAATTGAATACAATAAGATAACTAAAGATTTAGTTCCTATGGATCGAACTGTCTTCAAAGTTTTTCTTCAACATTTGGTATGTCTCTGATGTGTCTCTGATGGAAGAGACAAATGTCTTCAGTAGCTGAAAACTTTCACCATCTGTGAGTAAAGTATTAGCTGACCATATGAGCATTCACCTCATATATCTCCACAGAATCTTGAAACCAAATACCTCAAAATTTTGGTGATTAATTCTTTGATGCCACCTTATAGTTCAAATCCCCCAAAAATCGCTCTGTCTGAGCTCTAAATTTTCAAAATTTCTTCTCTGTGGTTTCACCGGCTATTCCATCTTGAAATTTGCTAGTTAGCCGGTGAAAGTTCCACTTTTCAATGGCTAACAGGTTGTAAATACGCTTCCTGTGCCAGTGAAAACTCTGCTTTGTCCAAAAAGAAAACCTTTCATAATAAAAATCAAATTTATTGTTTGCATCAAGCAACACCTAAGTTCTCAACTGTCTCTGATAATATTTGCAAGGGAGTAAAGTAGCCATCTTTTCTTTCAAGTTCTTATTTTTTATTTTTAAACATCTGGCCATTCTCCAAAGTCTGTTGTTGTCTTTTACAATATTCTCCTTCTTCTTCTTTTCCTTCACTCTCTTCAATGCCAATCTCTTAAAAGATACATCTGTCTTAGCAAATTTGTTTGATATAATCTCATATCTTTCCTTTATAACTCTTTCCATAACTTCTTGCTGCTTGATTTTCTTTTTTAATTTCTTAATTAATTTTGAGTCATCTGACTTTCTCTTGTTGGATGTTTCATCTTCTTCAAAGGTGGCAAAACCTTCAATGTCTTGTGCAGGTTCCATGGAGTACTCTGGGTTTTCATTGGATGGGATTTTGTCTTTCTCTGGTTCTGAGTCTGAATATGAGTATGGCAAATTTAGAATGTTTTCCTTCTTTACTACAGATTGCTCTGTATCTTTTGTGAAATCTAATTTCTTTTTATCTCTCTTGGCCTTTGAGCTAGATCCTGCCTCTTCTGTTGGTTTAGGTGAGACAGATCTCCTTCTCTTTGAGCTACTCTAAGGGGTTGGCTTCTTCCTACCTGTTTTCTTGTTTTCTTTCTCAGGTTGAGGTTGAGTCTCAAAACCTTCCCAAAAGACAAAGTGCTTCCAGGTTCTTTCTCTCTGCTTCAATTCCTCCAAGATTATCATTTTAATCAAACCAAAATGACATAGGGCATTTTTGACGCTATGTGGTTCATACCTAACTCTGTTGCACATTTTAGTTAAACTTCTATGAAAATAGAAGGGAAGATTCAGAAGGACTTTCCATGTGAAGTGATCTAGAAGTATGAAATGATATAACATGATTTTGTCATATCTTCCCTCTGAAGTTACATATAAATGAATGGCTTTAAACAGGGTTTTCCATTTATCTTCCAAGTAAGAATTAGGAATGCTCTTCTTCTAGATTATACCTTGAAATTCTAATTTCAAGTATGATCTAAAATCTAAATTCTTGGTCACTGTTGTCTTGAACCAGTTCTGACCTGTTCTTGGTAAACTAGTAGTTGATGTAATGGCAGCCTCATCTACTATTAATTCCAGAGAGCCCATTGTAGCTTTCTTTCCATCATAGGATTTAGCAAACACCTCTTCTATACCTTGGTGATAAACTTCCTATAGTCTTTCAACATAGGTAATACACCCTACATCTGAGAAAAATTTATGAACTTTTGGGTGTGACTGCAAATAGGATATGTTGTCTAATTCCTTTCACAGAGGTGGTCCTCCTCGCTTTCTTCCCATCTTTAATATTCACAGGTTGATATGTACATAGTTGACACAGATAACTTTTCCAAATGGGGAAGGTGCCGACGCTGGTGAAAATGATCCTGTGTTGTCGAATGATAATAAGAACACCCAAATATAGAATTTGAAATCCTTGAAATTTGAAAAAAGGAATGATGGCCACTATTTGATGTAGACATAAATCTGGTACTTGATGTCTGGAAGTAATAATGATTATATCATTCACCACTCTTCAAATTGTCCTCCGTCTGCCACACAGAATATATGACCAACTCCATCATCATATTCCACTAAGTCATGGTGAAAACGTGTAATCGTTCCTCTGCCTCCATTTAAATTTGACATCATGATTACATGACATATGTACAACATGCCTCTTTCAAGTTTTTAAAGCGCTAGAGAAAAAACCCAAATCTGCACTTTCACCGGCTCGCTTGCTCTCGAAAATTCCATTTAGTCGTTGAAACCTTGAACTTTCACCGGCTAACTTTAGCTTCAAAACAAAGATTTGCCGCTGAAAAGATTTTCTTCGTTTTTTTGGAAATACCTTTTGACAATCGATTTATTATAGGAAATAACAAATTATATCATATATTTTGACACTTGAATTTCTAGAAAAATTGTATGGAACTTTATTTATGACCATGCCATCACCAAAAAAAATGAAACAAACTAACTGGTTCATTTTTGGAGATAACATTTGGCTCCAACTGAGATGGAGACCTCCTTGCGAGGTTTCCAAGAACCTAGTAGTTCGAGTCACCTTTAGCATTAGCCATGGAGTGATCTGGCTTGTACACTTGATCCCCTACAAACCTATAACCTGACTGTAACCTGCTCTGCTTATTCACCAACCAATAATAAAAAACGTCTACTTTCTCATAGAGTGATCTTATTTTCTTCTACTCCTACTCTAACCATTGTACTGATTCTTAATCAAGTAAACTCGTGTTTCCAGTGAAGCCATGTCAGAAACTGATTTACTGAACCTGTTCTTGATCTTGACCCAAAAAATAATGGAATACATAGCCAACATAAAAAAAATTGAACAGATGATAAAGACAACGTTCATCTGACAAAAATAATTAAACACATATGCTTCTCATAGATTCCAAATAGTTTGCAATAGGGTCATTAAAACCATAAAGGAATGCCTCTTTGTCTTTCTATTTTAACTGAAAATTGAAGTGATGTTGGCTGCTCTCACTAATATCAATGTTGAATGTGAATTGTTCTCCCTCTGACGAAAAACCCTGTATGATTAACTACGGATATAAAAAAAATGTATCTCCTTCACCATATCCCTGTGACTTAGATTCATCACTATGATGTAATGGCGTATTACAACTAACAATTTCTGGAGAAAAATAATAAGTATATTCTGGATCTTCTACATCACTGTCTTGATAATGATCAAATGAAAACTGAGTCTGAAAATATGTATCATGAAGAATATTCTGATCACCCTCTCCAACAATGAAATCTTTGCAAGATGAATCTTCTTTGAACTTTTGAATTTTAGATTCACAATTTTCATCAATCATAACATGCATACATTGTTGATCATCCTTTTGTTGAAAAGTGGAACTAAATGAAATTACAGAAGAAAACAAATTTCCACAAAACTTAAAATCTTCTTCTTCATCACTATAGTTGTCAAAAATGGGAACATCATGATCCAATTCTAATGACAGGGATGAAGATTCATGCATAGAATTATCAACAATAGGATCTTGAAAAAGGTTTGGAAAAATATCACCTTGTTCTTCATCATAATTTGAAACAACATGTTCACAAGGAGAAAGATAGTACTCTTGTTGTTCCAATTGAGAACTGAAATGTTGTTGTTGATGCTGGTGTTGCTGACTACTTTCACTGATCTCAGTGTTGAATGTAGATAGCTCAACCTTTTCTACAGATCCAGAACTATCACACACTGAAAAAATCTTCTCATCCTCTTTTTCTCGATATCTGTTGTGATTTCCCTTTGTCCGCCAATCTGAAAATTGAAGGCTATCCTTAGTATTTGCTGCAGATCCAAAATTGTTACATGCTGATATAAAAATCTGTTCATTGTCTTTTGGATTTTCAAAAGGAATAATTTGTTCTTTATGACAACTGTCTTTAATAGATGAATCTAATACAATGTCAAAATCATCACTACAGTTATCATAATCTGGATCGGCAATCCCTCGATCATAATGAAGGGTATTCCTTACAATAGCACAGTCCTCATTAATGTTTGGATCTTTATTAAAAAGATGGAATTCATGACAACACTCGGGATAGAGAAAGTCATCTGGAAATTGATCTTTACAAAACACATGAAAAGAAGCATGAAAATCTACCAAATAACTGACACTTGAAAGAGAAAGAGACCGGTACCAATCATGAGCAATCCCCTCTAATGAAAAACTGAAAAATCTTAATTTGAACATCCTCATGTACAATTTCAAGCCGATGAATAAAGTCATGAAAATCCAGCAAGTGTTCAGCTGGTACTTCCGACTCTTCTCCTCAAAATCTAGGAATACTACATTCCCATTCATCTCTACTAAGCACTACATTAGGGTAACCAGAAATACTTGAGAAATCACAAAATGCATACCTCTTCGCTAAGATCTAGTTCATTTCATACCAGTGGAGTTGCCAAAATATTTCAGAGCAATGGAGTTGCTACTGAATCTGTCCTTCTTGGAGTCACCAGATAGATGATTACAACCAAGAAAATGTCCAAGCTTTGTTTATCATCAAAGATGGATCTATGTCATGTCCCAAGGAAGCTGAGCTTCAATCTCCTCTCCCTGGAAACGGTGCCAATTTGTTATCTCTCCAAGAAACTGTTTGAGGTTGTAAGTCAAAGATGCTTGGTAACTTAAAGTAAAATTGTTTTTATGTTTATGTATGTGTGGATCAATGGGATAACTCAACCTTAATGGATTTACATTAGGATAATCAACGATATACAATCAAATATGACAGTGCTTTCAAAGATTATTGATTAGACAAATAGCTTTGACTATGGGCGAAGAAATCAATGCTTATAAACCAGATACACAATGATGGGTTTAATAAACAATACAAATAACTATTAATCAAGCTATGAACTGACTAATGAGATGACAGTCATTAGCAGTTAAGACAACTTGAATAAGAGTATAGAAAAGAAGGTAATGAATGAAGGTCTGACATCAAAAGTGAAAGAAGATTGTGATTGTATATATATCTGAATTTTTTTTACAATAGCATAAGGTCCCTGTTTCCAAAATTGAACCTCTAATATGTTTAAAAGCTAGGAATTTATAGCATTTACAACAAGTCTTAGATCCTGGAAAACTCGATCTGGATTTCTAAATATAGAAAACATAGTATAAACTGAATACAATAAGATAACTAAAGATCTAGTTCCTATGGATCGAACTGTCTTCAAAGTTTGTCTTCGACATCTGGTCTTCATCATTTGGTATGTATCTAATGTGTCTCTGATGGAAAAGACACATGCCTTCAATAGCTGAAAACTTTCACCAACTGTGAGTAAAGTCTTAGCTGACCATATGAGCATTCACCTGATATATCTCCACAGAAACTTGAAACCAAATACCTCAAAATTTTGGTGATTAATTCTTTGATGCCACCTTATAGTTCAAATCACCCAAAAATCACTCTGTCCGAGCTCTAAATTCTCAAAATTTCTTCTTTGCGGTTTCACCAGCTATTCCGTCTTGAAATTTTCTAGTTAGCTGGTGAAAGTTCCACTTTTCAACGACTAATTGGTTGTAAATACGCTTCCTGTGCCGGTGAAGACTCTGCTTTGGCCAAAAAGAAAACATTTCGAAATCAAAATCAAATTTATTGTTTGCATCAATCAACACCTAAGTTCTCAGTTGTCTCTGATAATATTTGCAAGGGAGTAAATTAGCCATCTTTGCTTTCAAGTTCTTATTTTTTATTTTTAAACATCTGGCTATTATCCAAAGCCTGTTGTTGTCTTTTACAATCTTCTTCTTCTGCTTCTTTTCCTTCACTCTCTTCAATGCCAATCTCTTGAAAGCTACATTTGTCTTAGCAAATTTTTTTGATAGAATTTCATATCTTTCCTTTATAACTCTTTCTAGAACTTCCTGCTGCTTGATTTTCTTTTTTTATTTCTTAATTAATTTTGAGTCATCTGACTTTCTCTTGTTGGATGTTTCACCTTCTTCAAAGGTGGTAAAACCTTCAATGTCTTGTCTAGGTTCCATTGATTACTCTGGGTTTTCATTGGCTGGGATTTTGTCTTTCTCTGGTTTTGAGTCTGAATCTGAGTATAGAAAATTTAGAATGTTTGCCTTCTTTACTGTAGATTGCTCTGTATCTGTTGTGAAATCTAATTTCCTCTTATCTCTCTTGTCCTTTGAGATAAATCCTACCTCTTCTGCTAGTTTAGGTGATAGAGCTCTCCTTCTCTTTGATCTACTCTGAGGGGTTCGTTTCTTTCTACCTATTTTCTTCTTTTCTTTTTCAAGTAGCGGTTGAGTCTCAAAACCTTCCCAAAAGACAAAGTGCTGCTAGGTTCTTTCTATCTGCTTCAATTCCTCAAAGATTATCATTTTAATCAAACCAAAATTGCATACAGAATTTTTTACACTATGTGGTTCAACCCTAACTTTGTTGCACATTTTAGTTAAACTTCTATGAAAATAGAAGGGAAAATTCAGAAGGACTTTCACTGTGAAGTGATCTAGAAGTCTGAAATGATATAACATGAGTTTGTCATATCTTCCCTCTGAAGTTACATACAACTGAATGGATTTAAACAGGGTTTGCCATTTATCTTCCAATTAAGAAGTAGGAATGCTCTTCTTCCAAATTATACCTTGAAATTCTGATTTCAAGTATGATCTAAAATCTAAATTCTTGGTCACTGTTGTCTTGAACTAGTTCTGACCTGTTCTTGGTAAACCAGTAGTTGATGCAATGGCAACCTCATCTAGTATTAATTCCAGAGATCCCATTGTATCTTTCTTTCCATCATAGGATTTAGAAAACACCTCTGCTATACCTTGGTGATAACCTTCCTGTTGTCTTTCAACATAGGTAATACACCCTACATTTGAAAAACAATTATGAACTTCTGGGTGTGACTGCAAATAGGATATGTTATCGAATTCCTTTCGCAGAGGTGGTCCTCCTCACTTTCTTCCCATATGTAATAATCACAGGTTGATCTATACACAATTGACACAGAGAACTTTTCCAAATGGGGAAGGTGTTGGCGCTGGTGAAATTGATCTTGTGTTGTCAAATGATAATAAGAACACACAAAAATAGAATTTGAAAGACGTGAAATTTGAAAAAAGGAATGATGGCCACGGTTTGATGTAGACATAGATTTGGTACTTGATGTCTAGAAGTAATAATGATCAGATCATTCACCACTCTTCAAACTGTCTTGTCTGCCACACAGAATATATAACCAACTCCATCATCATATTCCACTAAGACATGGTGAAAATGTGTAACAGTTCCTCTGCCTCCATTTAAATTTTCCATCATGATTACATGACATATGTACAACATGCCTCTTTCGAATTTTTAAAGCGCTGGAGAAAAAACCCAAATCTGCACTTTCATCGGCTCGCTTGCTCTCAGAAATGCCATTTAGCCATTGAAGCCTTGAACTTTCATTGGCTAACTTCAGCATCAAAATAAAAATTAGCCGTTGAAAAGATTTTCTTCGATTTTTTTAAAATACCTTTTGACAATCGATTTATTATAGGAAATAATAAATTATATCCTATACTTTGACGCTTGAATTTCTAGAAAAAATTGTATGGAACTTTATTTATGACCATGCCATCACCAAAAAAAAATGAAACAAACTGACTTGTTCATTTTTGGAGATAACAGAATGGATAAAAACCCCCAAAACAACCCACAAGGGACGTTTATATAATTACATGAAATCAAGAACCACATGGTCTACCCCCCAAGAAGCTCATGCAAACACTTTTCTTAATTACAATCAATATGGACAAATAAAATATAATAAAAGACTTAGCCCCTAAATCCCCCTCTCTCATGGAAGCATAGCCCCTATCTCTTGTCCTTTTCTATCTTGTATCCAACAATGTATTTTTATTAATGTATATAGAAGTTTTACATTTCCTAGGCACTCCAACCCTTTTCAACTTTAACAGGTCACCAACGTAATGTCACATTTACATAATACAATCTAGTTCATAGGGATTAGAATAAGGGTGTTACAATCTACAAAATGACATTGATTAGTATTATGATATGGATAACCACATAATTCACAATACAATGTATTGGGAGAAGGTGTATATTTCTACAGAATTGGACAATGTCATGGACAGTGCCCATGATTTATACAAATTTCATAATATTAATTAATATGGACTCCTTGATTATTCAGAAAGGAATGATATTGGATAAGCCTATAAAATGGTGTTATAGTTATCAACTTGTGCAAATCCTCCTAAAATTTCTACTGGTGGAGGTTCCATTGGAGTAAGAGAGGGTATTGTGCCTCTTAGTCTCAAACATTCGGTCACCAAGTGACCTTGTTTGTAATAGCTTGTACACCAAACTTGAGGTCAACCTGCATTAGGAAGGGTCAACTCCTCAATCATTTTAGTCAATGCAGAGATATGCCCCTTAAATTGCATGATATTTTTATCTTCAAAAGGTCTCATAACTATGAGACTCCTAGGATATCCGGCCATTGCTTCAATCTTCATATCCTGCTCCAATGCTTCCTCTAGAGTGGTTATGCTTTGTTGTGTTAGAGGGATGCATATCAAAGGAAGTAACCCCTGAATGAACCACTCCCTTTGATTGTATTCATGAATAGGGTTCGTCATATTTCCTATTGCATATTTAAACCTTTGATTGTATTCCCACGCATATTCACCATCTCTCTTCTTTATTTCCCGCAACTTGGAAAGTGCTTATCGCTTTGACCATGGTAACTAGAAATCCACAATAAACCTTTGTCTTACTTGAATCGAAGTGAAGGCTTGATCTTGAATCCATGGTTCAATAGTTTTAATGTACCATGTGAGAGCTCGACCTCTCAAAGTTGTCTAAAACTCAACCAACTTATTCACATTTGTAATCCCCCGTGTCCTCCATATGGCTTCACATAGAAACCAATGTTTTTCAACATCCTCATCTCCCTTTCCCCAAAAATCAAGGTATAAGGTAAGGGATCTTGTAGTTTGTGTTTCCATAGATGAACTTGTATACTCTACTAAATAAACCCACGAGATCCTAGATGCGATATGATGGTAGAAATTTCCACACTTCCACTACTACTACTCAATAAACTTGCATAACTCAAATAACTAGGAATAACAAAAGTTGTACACATATTTACAGTAGAAATTGCCAAAATTTGTCGATGGCGTTAGGGGCATATGTGATTCATGGCTGGTCCCTTTACCTATGGAATGGAAATCTTTAAACTGGGGGGTCACATTCTCTTGCAATGTTACTTTTGTTTTCTAATGGGAACCACTATCTTTAGGAGTTACAGGTTTTGATTCTTCCACAACTTATTCTGAGGTTTGAGCTGGCTCTTCTTCCTCTGTGGTGGAATCTGCCCCGAATATTTCATCTACCTTATCTAAATACTCTTCCTCTTGTTTAATACCTCTGGAACCTTCACCTCTTGCACTGCTTCTCTCTTTCGACCATTGACTGGGAAACCTTCCTCATCTCTGCAACTTCTGAAACTCTTCAAGCTTTTCTCTATCACTATTGTTTGATATGATTTTCTTCTGCAACTGATCAATCCTCTTCATTGTTGTCTTCATCTAGTTACACCACCATTTTTCAATAATGGTATTCCTCCTTAGAGCTCGTTCATCTCTTGCACTCGTCTCTTGATGTCCCCCCATATCGCAAAGAAAAATTCTCACTATCTTAACCCATGAACCATCCCAGAAATCACCTTCCCTTGAGCACATGTGTTTAAGTTTCCATGTTACCTAAGGGAACAAGAAACATTCCTTCTTCTACGAGGAGGACCTTGATCCATAATGGTATTTCCTACAACAACCTTCCTCTAGTTCCCTCTCTGAATATAGCTTCTTATTTTGAAAATACCTGATGGTTTTCTGTAGAAAATTCAATAATATTCTCTTCGAGGGTGTTTTTCACCCAAAATTCTATAGATCGCGAGATATGGTGATCTGGTCGATGAAGAGTCACTAGAATCTTATTAGTCCATTTATAGATATTCTTGACCCAATATTTATATTATGGGGCTTCTTACAGTCGATCTAACCAATGAAACAACTCTTAAAGGAATTTAAAACAAAAGATCTGGTATTGGTCACTAGCATGCTCCGAATATGAAATAATGTCTTTCACAACCCTAAAACTCTTGTGCCACAACTCAGCCTCCTTCCCAATGAACACATCACGCTTTTGTTCTCACTAGTTTTCAACATCATATTTGTAGATCCAATGAGAAATCCTCTAAAACTCCCTCTAAATCTCGGTCCCAATAATTGAACCATTTGTTGGCACAAAATTGAGATGAGGGTTCTCGATAGTTACCAACAAAAAGTACCATTGTACTCTAGGAATGATGGCACATTCAACATTCTGTAGGGGAAGGAGGTATCACCTGAAGCATAGCCGAGACTTTTATGATTAAGGGAGTTCTAAATAATACAAAATCATATCTATTTCTACAATACTTAGATGCATAGTTTAACCATTAAAATGAGGTTGCAATAGCATTCAGATAATAATGCAAAAGGAAGAAGAAAATACATAACAAAAATACAGATCCATTCATAACATAATAGTTAACCATAAAAAAAATTGTGAGATCCTGAATCACATCGTTTTATTAGTTGAATTGGCACAAAATACTTCATACACCATGGATCCGATTTATCACTTCCCGAAACACGTAGATATTTGGTAAATTGTCTTGCGTAGCAAGATATAACTCTTACACCCTCAAATAGTACTCTTACAAGATTTATTACAAACTCAAAACTCACCATATATACAACAATGGTATCAACCAAGGAAAATTTAATAACTAGCCATTACACAAGAACCTGAACCAAAAGAATAACAATACCAACAATAGTAGCCATCGACCAACATCAGACAAAACCCAAAAATAGTGATAATAACATTAACCCTTTCTCTTTGCATTGTTGTTTTATTTATACTTGTGTGCCTTTAACAAAGTTTGATTGACTGAATCAAATCCTCTTCTATCCACACCCAATATTTCTTTGATCCTCCCACAATATTTCCTTTTCCGTCGATTTCGAAGCTTCTAGTTATCGCGCAATGCATTTGAATTCTTTTGTCACATACGCATCCTTATCACATTATCCAAACATGAAGGGACCAAAAGAACCCTGGAAGATTTATCTAGGTTATATTTTCCTTTTTTTCCTCCCTTGACTATGGTCAAGACCATGAAATCCATCCCTAGTATGCAAAAAATTCCTATTGGTACCTCTATCCCACTCAGAGGTCAAATATCCCTTTGAAATGGATTGTGTAGTTCTTTGAGGACATGTTCATAGAATATATCATTCAAAGATTTATTTAGAACTTTAAGTCATTTATTTCCTCCACTCACATGGTATGGATCATCATGAGACCCATCCTTACTTCAAAAAACTTCATAATGGAAACCATATCCGAATATGAGGCCAAATATCCCCTCTACAGAGCCTATGTAGTGATTCAAGGACTCATTCATGGGTTATGGGACACAAAATCTTCATTCAATTCCCAATGCCTTTAATTTTCTCTCATGACAATGGTTAAGGTCTGAAGACCCATCCCTTGTGTCCAAAAACTTATAATGGTGCCCTTATCCCATTCAAATTCCAAATATTCCATTTAGAGGGTCTGTGCAGTTGTTTAAAGTGTATCAATGAATTATGAGCCCTAAAAAAATATTTTTTACCTACATTCTTTGTTTTCCTTCATTGAACATGGTTAAGGATTTAAGACCCATTCTTGGTATTCAAAATATCTCAATGATTGGTTTAACTCATCAAGAGGCCAAATATCCCCTTTAAAGGCTTTGTGTGGTGGATTGAGACCTAGTTTAGGGAGAAAATACCTAGAAGCTTCATTGTAGGTGAAAGGCCCTTGATTTACTCACTTTACCATTGATAAGGCTTGAGATTCATCACTCATGTGTGAAACCTCCTAATGGTACCCATATCCCACACAAGGAAACAAGTTTCTTCAACATGATTTTTGTGGTGGTTTGATGCCTTAATCATGTCCCATAAGCCCTATAAGATTCATTTAGGTATTAAGAACCTTATTTTCCTCCAAAAATAAATCCAAGACCATGATATGGATCCCTACTATGAAAAAACTATTAATGGGACCTTTGTCCCACTCATATGCCAAAGATCCCCTTTAGAGGGAATGTGCTACAATTCAAGGTCCTTATTATGGCCCATTAGCCCAAGAGTTTAATTTTATTTCTAATTCCCTACATTTCTTCTCCAACCATTATCCATGCCTCAAGACCCATCCCTAATGCACAAATCATACTAATCATGCCCATATATCACTAGAAGGATAATGCTCCACAATAGAGAACATGTTATGTGGTTTGTCAAGTTTTTCATGGTCCTTGGTCCCTATAGGTTTCATCTAGGTCCAAGGGAATTATTTTACTCCCTTGACCATGGCTAATGCCTTAATACCCATCCCTAGTGCACAAGATATAATAATGGAACCCATGTTCCAAAAGGAGGCAAAAGATCACATTTAAAATTATTGTGTTATGGTTTGAGATCAGGTTCATGGCCTATGAGCCCTAAAAATCCATTTACGACACAATATTAATGTTCTCCTCTCTCAACTATGGTCAGAGCCCCGAGACCCATCCCTACTAAATAAAAACTCTTAATCATGTGAATACCCCACTTATGTGCCCAACATCCCTTTTAAAGGGTCTATGTTGTAGTTCAAAGTCATGATCATGGCCCATTAGCTCAAGACTTTAGGGAAAAATTCCCTAGATTTCTCCCTCAACGATGGTGAAGGCCCCAAGACCCATTCCTAATGAAAAAAACCCCCTCATGGATCCCATATTCCACTTAAAGGACTTTTATCCCATATATATGGCATGTTTATGGTTTTCATCCTTGTTGATAGCCCTTGGTCCCTAGAAGCTTCATCTAGATCTTAAGAGCCTTATTTTCATCCCTTGACTATGGTCAAGGCCTTAATACCCATAAAAAATATTCCACTTGGAGGCCAAATATCACCTCTAGAGGTCCTATGTTATGGTTTCATGTCATGTTCATGCCCCATGAGCCCTAGAGGTATATTTATGGCATAAATCCATTGTTACAACCCCAACACACACCCCTATAGTGTAAAGCCTCTTGATGGTGCGTGTATCCCATTTGGAGAATAAATATATGTAACACACCCGACCCCTAAGTAACCTTTTTAGGGATGGGGCATCAAAATATTGCTTTCCTTAATCATAATGAATCCTCTTCTACTCAACCGTATCTTTATAACGACTGCTACCAGACTCAAATCTGAGCTCTGGATTGCAAGTTATGGCCTCCCAAAGCTCTTCGGGCGTTATTAGTCAAGGGCCACGTGGCATCCATGTGGGTCCATATCACCCGTACCATCCCAAGTTCCCCAAAGTCTCGAATATGCCCCAATGTTCCTACATCCACGGTGGAAGTCCATCCACCTCCCAATCCAACGACGAAGCTTCATCCTCGTTTAACACATAAACTTAAGGGGAATTTGGAGTTCGACGCTTCGGCGTTGAATGCCCCTTTTTCTTTCTATGCGCATCTCCTCTGGAGTCCCGAACTCCTGAAGGATCCCAAAATATTTCCACGTGGCTCCAGTCTTCGACCCTTTCAGCTTATCTAAGATCCTACACCCAAAACCTCTGGAGTTCTAATGTCCCAAAATCCTGAAGGGTGCACCTTTACACATGATGGAATAGTAAATGTAGACACAAAGACATGTGGGTCCTGAGTACTCCACCCACTAATAGGCCAAGCGAATATGTTCTAGGGGGGTGACACATGGCCCCATCAGTGGGTGACACATGTCACATTCTAGTGGGCACATACAGTCTGTGAAAAGAAAGAATGAAGGTGATGCATGGTACGTTGAATGTGGGTCCATGTCACCCTAGGTGATGTTAGCATGGCATGTCACTCTGTACTGACATCCTTCCAAATCCCCTTAGATCTCATGGTTGAGATGTGACCACATGGATCCAAATATCTATGGCCTCCATTACTTAGTAACTTAGGCATTCGGGGGATCCGTCATGTAACTTCATCTTTTCTCCCGAAGTGGTCAACATCGGACTGACTACAACGTAGATCCAATGGCCAGGGGAGATCCTGAAGCATCCCCAATGTTACAAGGAAAATCAATCTATGGAAAGGGATAAACCACATGAGACAAAATGACTACATAAATCAACTCTAATCCCAAGTATGCTATATAAACAAAAATGCTAACAAGACAAGACAAAGGGCCTACCTCATCCACACGTTCGATTAAGACCATCGTTGAGCACTCGAATAAAATCTTTATGCCTACAACTTGTCCTTAACAACCAATATACGCAACAATATGGCGATAATATATATTTTTAGCACATATAATAGCATAATCCATCAACATTCATAACAAATATGCCCATGGAATAACAATTCAAATATTTGCAACATATTAATTCAATGAGAAAAGAGTATTTCTACTAAAATATGATCAATATAAGTGTATGAATGAAAAACTTTCATGTTGGAACCTCTTAGAACCGAGAAACTAAGTCCCTTCCAGCTAGGCCTCCACCACTTCAATCCTCCACCAGAGGTTCTCCATCAAAGAGGGAAGAGCTTGGGGTATGAATAATGTGTTTAGACTTTAAAGGAAAAAGGGATGGATACTTAATATGAAGTGAATAATTTCTCCATAGTAACTTTTCTCTCAAAAGTTGAATTCTCTCCCTTTCCACGGTTTGGATATGACCCATTTATAGCCTTCAAATGGAACCGAAGGGCCAATTCAGAATATTTCCAGTATATGGAAGGTCAAGAATCATGGATCGCATGACGTGACATGGAAACCTAACACAATTTTTAATTTTGAGCACCAAACTCGATGTACGGGGGATGTAGTGGTGCAACCTATGTATATGCATGCTATATAATTGATAGGGTGCGTATATGTGGACAAATTTGATTTTTATCTCTAGGAAGTGCAAAAGGGGAGTCCAAGTCTGCATAAGGAAATGGAAAAGGCCTTCTAAGGAAGTTGCACAGGGTGAAGAAAATCTTGCTATAATATATGCCCCCTAGTGTGTGAGGTCAGAGGAGTATATTTGATGGTCGAAATTCATTGTAATTCACAGAAATGGAGTAATGGAGACCCAACTAGAAGAACTAGTTGCTCATGAGAATATTACAATCCATAGTGACTTTGTACACATGGATGCCAACTTGAATTACACTGCAGATCCATTTGGAAATATACCAAACAGTTGTTCATGTCCATGATTAGGCAATACAAAGTAGATACATGCCAAAGGTTTTCATAGTCATGAACAAGGCCCAATTAAAAATAGTCTCAAAATCAATCTAAACATGTATGTATACAATGGAGTACAATCTGATCACCCATGATCATTGAAGTCATATAGGTACTAGTCCAATGAAAGATAGCAACAACTCAGGAAAGTTACTACTATAAGCTGATGTCTTCAATATTTCTACAAGATCCGTCAAAGGTTCAAGTCTACATCATGTGAATAAAGGAGTTGAGGGCAAACAAAATGAGACTTCGTTTGATTATCGGCCATTAAGGTATACCATTAACAAACATGAGACAACCTATCGATAATGAAAGTAGGTATCAAGGCATCGAGTGCATTCTTATAAGTGTGAATAAAGGTGTTGAGGTTGAACACTTAAAGAATCCATCGACCAGGGGACATTGATGTATTCCTGACTCTCGATGGAGGGGGAACCTACCACTGATTATTGCAAGCCTCTAGGTACTCATAGGACTCTAGGACTCATTTCCAGAATAGATGAGTTGAAGTCAATGGAAGGAGACCCGCTGAAAGGAGAGCATTAAGGAATCTCTCATCAATCAACATGAGGTACAAATAAATAGCTTGATGATTTGGAATAACTCGGATGAAGAACATGTTCATGAACCAACAACCTTGTGTGTACTTCACATGCACCAGATGCAAGTAGTGCATGAAAAATACCCTTTGAATAGAATCGTATAAGGAAAACTACCGAAAAAGGTGAGGAAACCACCAATAAGTCTAATGGAATCCAAGAAACTGCACAAATCTCAATGTGTGAATAGATTTCTTGTCGCTGAACATAAGGGAAACCCCCCAATCAGTGACCAATGAGGGGATGCCAACTGTTGGGTTCAAGGTTACCTACCTATATTGAAAGTAGGACTAGGGTTCATTGTAGCACTACAAATTCATGTAGCTCTGAGACACACTGAGGGTATGGCCGACATGCAAAGTCAAGAGTTCTGAGAAATGGTCGACATAGGCTTATATACTTTCTTTGAACAAGAGCATGAAACATGTGGAGGACTCTCGCAGCATAGACTCAATGATGAAACTTTGTGATGTAGGAGGCATCAATCAAAATCTCCATAGGGAATAGAAGAGTAACTAGTCGGAGGAGTAAACTCTAAGTAACGATCTCAACTTCCTAAGCTCATGCTAAAACCAAAATTTGGAGGAAAAGTAGACTCAAAAAAAAATTCTTTGTTCAAAGGCGACACGACTGCTGCCCACATGAGATAATATTATTTTCCCGCCCATCTTTTTTTGTTTTTTCATAGACAAATGAATTCTATGATACATAGGAGGAAATGAGTTTCGAGAGTAAGAAACTAGTTCCAATAGTGGAACATGCCTATGCTCAATGAAATGAATTGCATGCAGGACATGGACACTTGGGGGAATGTTTCCTCTTAGGGTACAGGGTGTCAAGATGCAAAGGATATAAACAAGGCTTTGCTTGGCTGGTGATGTAAGTTTCTAAGGTAATAGGGTTATAACAAGAAAGGGGGAATCGATAATAGTCTCAATACTACAAGAAAGAGAATGAGATGCAATTACAACTTAACTCCAAACAATGTCCTTTTTCGTAAATTTAGTGCCCTGGGATTTAAAAAGTATAAAACAATACCCAGGACAACTCTTCCAACCACTAGTGACTAGAGTATTCCTTTTTCAAAATTAGTCTAGTTGGTCCGAAAAATGGTTAAACTTACACCAAATAGACATCCTTTCAAATCCAATTAACGAGTGTAAAAGAGACAAGTTCACTCAACAATATTTTCGCTTTTTGAGAGAGTTGGAAAAGATCTTAAACAAAACTCGGTGGGAGTCCCATAGGTATAGGTCATAATGATTATGAGTAATAATATGAGGTTGGAACACACAATCATATTGGAACTATAAGGGACTCCCGGTCTTTATGGAATAATCTCTGCATGGGCACTAGATGGCGCAGAGGTTCTAACTAGGGCACCCATGTGTGGTAAGCCTCTACCATTCAATAATGACACTTCTAATAGCAGTAAGGAGGTTCTATGTCACTAATAAATGGGTTCGTACCTAAGGCATATGGATCACAGTCATAGGATAATGCAAAAATGAAAGATGGAGTGATGACCTATCCTATATGTTGGTTAAAGAAAATACCTTCCAAAGTCACGAACGGATAGAAAGACGCTAGAAACAACAAAAATCCCTAGATAAAACCACCAAAACCAACTAATTCCACTGTACTATTAGTCCACTAGGTCAAAATATTAGCAAAAACTATGTAAAGTGGGTAAAAGTTTTCTATTAATAGCAAAAATAACCAATTTTACCATATCATTTCACATTTTTACTGAAATAGTGCATTTTGGACCAATTTTCCCATGATATTCAAGTGTTGATTGTGGGAGCTACGAGTGACAAAATTAACAACCATCTGGACCAAGTAAGTACTATTTCCCTCTTATTCATTTCTAGTGGTTTACAATTTTAAATTAGGCCTTATTTTCTGAGTATTAAAGGGTGCAAATTATGAAATAGGGTGTACGGGAGTTGTAGTTCATCGGGTCACGTATGTGGAAACATGTACACTAGAAAAGTGAAGCATGCCAGCCTATATGTGGCCCTACACGCGACTGTTAACATTATAGCCCGCGTACAAGTTCACAAACAAGTTTTTTAGAGAATTTGACTCAAAAAAGGGCTTTATTTTTGCAGGATGGTACTTGAATGGAGAGAGAGAGAGCATGATGATGTTTATGAAGCAGTGGAAAGGGATGCGAGGGCCCAAATTTACATAAAAATATGTGGGATTTACAAGTTTTGGGATCTCAAAGGAATGAGGGATCAAGTGGGGTTGCTTCAAATGCTACTAAACTTTTGGGATCCAGATACAGAGGCCTTCAATCTTGATGGGAAAACATTGAGGATTGAAGTAGAGGACATTTATTTCATCACATGTTTATCTCATCGGGGTGAGATGGTGAATCTCAAAGCTCGGGGAGATGGGGGTGGTGTGAACATAGAGGAATACATTGCCACCCATTGTGTTCTAGGAACAGAGAAAGTAGGGAGTCAACTCCCCATCAGGGCGATCAAGAACTTGAGTTTGAATATCATCATCCTTCTACTTACACGTATCATGGGGTCGAGCTCATTGAACCCGGCATTAAGGCCACTCATGTTTTACACAGTGGAGTGCTTTTGACCTATAGTTTATGACTGGTGTACCTCACTACTAGCTAATATAAAGAGCCAGCTGACAGATTGCAAATAGGGGATGAAAAGAAACTTCAGGTTTGCATCTATCTTATGTAGTTTTTTATTTGAGCGGGTTACAAGTTTGAGCCCTAGAGTAGAGATCATTCCATGTAGAACTTACGATCCATCCATGTCACGGTGGACCGAGGTGATGAGGCGACTAGGAGGTGGTAGGTTACCAACCCCCTATAATGATGAGTTCTTCTTCTAGTGGCTTCAATAGGTGATAGCCATAGACAACGACCTGTATGCTGGGATCGACTACAAAGGAGATCAAAATATGCCATTGCCACCAGATTCCGCCTACGAATATATATGTATGAATTTTTTTTTACATATTTCATTTTTTTTGTGTTTTTCAGAGAGAATAAAAAATGCAAATAATTTTGGATGGTATCAAGTATTTACAATTACTTTTTTGCGTAGATGTGGGTCCGCGACGACCAGATGGATTCCCACGACATCGTCAGAGGAATCGGGGAAATGAGCCAACAAGAGGAGATGTGGATAGAGTGATTCAAAATGTGAAAGGGAACCTGTCTCGTTTGATGCACATGATTCCTATGGTTTAGGTAGAATATCTGCTAGAGGCTATCCAACGGTAGGTGGTGGGTGTGCCCCGTGCGTGGGTGCAAATATTTTGGTGTCTCACAAACTCCATAGTATGCTATCATGATACATAACTGGTACCATAGGAGTATATGTTGTGGTTATTGTATCGAATGGACATATATGTGTTTTGAGGGTGCAAGCCCCATTTTGTACTCTGACACCATATTTTTGGAGAGATGAAATATAAAAAACATTGGTCTTTGGATTTACTTATATATGTTATAATTTGTACATTGATGAATGTGTTTTATTTACTTTAGTTATATGAAGATTTTCAATCTAAAACATAATTAGCATATGCATCGGATACATAATTATAAATTCTAGGTATGTGATTATAAGTAATAAAATCAAAATGTTGTTCCAAAATTCGTACCCGTAGGAATCGTCGAAGTAGAGTAGGGTCTCACACACAGTAACTATCGTTCAACTGACATAATACTAGCTGGGAGTCTAGGAGAACTTCTAAAGACCGAACACCATTTGAAATGGTGTCACATAAAATCTCTATAACGGTGCTATATTCAACCAAATTATTCATTCATGGCCCTAGACAAACGTCACTTGAAGACACCAGTTGACTATCGAGTGAGTAAACAACGCAAGTGGTGGAAGCCAAGTTTCATGTATGATGAATGGCACCATCTGAGAATACTAAGTAAATTGAATATTCCATTGACATCTTCCAGCCAAGGGAAAGCTTGATAAGCAAGCTGATGACACAAAGGAAAAGATATATATACACTAAGATACACTAGTATACAAAGAGTTACTCCTAATCTTAGGGTTCAAGCATAATATCTTTTTAGGTAGAGCCCATTTCTTGGATCATCCAACATATTCCCTTCATAATATTCTAATTCATAGGCTCCCTTTCCTAAAATACGTCGCACGATATAAGGATCATGCCACATGAGGTTCAGCTTGCCTGCCCCCAATGGTTATTTGGTTTGGTCATACAAGAGGACCAAGTCACCCTTAGCGTACTGTCGAGGAAAGACATACCTATCATATTGAACCTTGAAACATCATTTATTCGCTTCGATAGCCATAGAGTCATATCGATGCTACTCATCTAGGTGCTCTAGGTGTACGAGTCATTCTTCGAGATCAGAAGTGTCAGGTAGGAGCTTAACTTCCATTCTAAGGGAAGGGATTTCGCACTCAATAGGAAGGATCGACTCCACACCATGTACTAACTGAAAAGGAGAAAAAATAGTGGAAGTCTTAATCGAGGTTCGGTATGCCCAAAGCGCAGGGTAAAGAATTAAATTCCAGTCAGATTTGCCATGGTTGACAATTTTTTGCAAAATAGTCTTGAGAGATTTATTCACAACCTCTACTTGTCCATTTTCTTGGGGATAGTAAGGGGAAAAATGACCATGCTTAGACCTCAATTTTAATTCTAAATCTTTCATCATTTTGTTTTGAAAGTGGCTTCCATGATCAATGACAATATCCCTTGGGATTCCGAACCAGGCTATAATTTGATTGAACACAAAAAATGATGCAGTCTTACTGATGGATTTAACAATAGGCATGGCCTCTACCCATTTAGTTAATTAGACTATGACCATGATAATATGTTGATGCCCCCTAGTCAAAGCTGGGTTGCAGTCCATAAACTATACCCCCCACTTGGTGAAGGTACCGATGGTGATGATCGGGTGAAGAGGGGCTGGATGTGAGTACATATTCTGAGAGAACACCTGGAAAGGGTGACATTTCTTGACCACTTCGACACAATCTTTAAAAATTGTCATCCAAAAATAACTAGCTCGCAATATTTTTTGGGTTGTCGCAAACCCAGATAGATGAGCACCATAAGCCCCACTATGACAGTCATTAAGAACAAACTCATCTTCTTAGTGAGTCAATCAATGATGCAATATATTATCTATGCGTTCACGATACAAAGTGTCGCCGATGAGAAGGTAGTTTTCAGCTTGATTCCATATGCGTCATTGATCGTCTCTCGACAGATGTTGAGAGAAATTAAAGGTTTGAAGATATATAAAAATGTATCCATACCAAGGGTTTGATGACGAGATAAGGAAAATTTGTTCATCTGTGAATGAATCGACATGAATGATGTCCTCATCTAGTCAAGGGAAGTCTGATATTAACTCGGAAAAAACTAGAGATTTATTGGAATTAACTGAAGCAAAATAGAGGTCAAACTCTTGCCAAATGATAATCCATTTATTGTCTTTCCCCACTATGATACGCCTAGTAAGGATGTATTGAAATGGATTGACATCAGAAACTACGCTAGTTTTGCAAAGTAATATATAGTGTTGTAATATTTGAATCGCATGTACGACAACCAAGGATAGCTTCTCAACATGAGAGTACTTAAGTTCAGGGATGACTAAGTTTCAACTAAGGTAATAGGAAACGTGCTCATGGAGCTCATCATGCTCCTGAAATAGAACTATACCAATAGTCCCTTCAAACGTATTGATATAAAGCACGTAATCTCTACTATAGTCTAGAGGCTTCAGTAGAGGCGTCGATACTAAGGCTTTCTTAAGAGCATTGAAGGATTCCTGGGCTCGCTCATCCCATATAAATAGAGTGTCCTTCTTCAAGAGATGCATGAAAACCTTATTTATATTGGCATAGTTTACTATAAACCAACGTAATAAGATATCTTTCCCCTATAAACCTTGAAGTTGACGAATGTTGCACAGGGGAGGAAATCACAGTATTTCCTCAACCTTCATAGGATCCAACAAGATCCCATGCTCACATAATTAGAATCCGAAAAGGAGTCCAGAATTGAAGTTAAAGATGCACTTGTGAGGGTTTAAATGGATGCGATAATAACGATATCTCTCAAAAACTAGTCGAAGGTGGGTAGAGTGATCTACTCTCTTGCGAGAGTGAGTAGTGAGATCATCGAGGTAAGGTTCGAAAATGTGCTTGAGATCATGAAAATAGAAGTAATGTCTTGTTGGAATGTTGCTCAGATGTTTTTAAGGCCGAAAGGAATTTTATGGTATGCAAAAGTACCCCAAGTAAAAATAAATTATGTCTTATGTTGATCCTCGAGTTTAATTTGAATTTGATTGTATCCTAAAAAATCATCCATAAAATAAAAAACCTCGCTTCCCACACACTCATTGAGAATATGATCAATGAAAGATGTCGGGAAGTTGTCTTTATGACAAGCCTTATTCAGGTCTCTAAAATCCATAAACACATGGATGGTTCCTTGCTTCGTACTCACATGAACGGGGTTGGATACCCATTCAGTCAAGGGAACCAGGTAGATGAAACCAACATTAAATATTTTCTCTACTTGTACCTTAATAGCAGGGGCCTTCCTAGGATTAACAACTCTAAGTCATTGTCGAACAAGTTTAGCATCTAGATAGGTTTTTATTTCATGTTATACAATGTGAGGGTCAATTCCTGGAATCTCTTCATATGACCAAGCAAATACATCACGAAATTATTTGAAGAGGTTGGTGTAGATCTGAATTTGTTTAGGAGAACAATATACACCAATATATACATTTTTAACTTTTCCAGGAGTTAGAGAGATGTTAATCGTGACAATAGGAGAAATACTCACCACGATTCCTTTGGCATAAATTCCAGGCATATCTAGTGGAACCACAGCATGACCAACGATCTCACTCAAGGTAGATCTAAAATCATCATGTTCAATTCTAACAAGCTCTGGGAGGAAGTAAGAGTGATGATTCATATCATCCCATGTCCTATCAGAAATGTTCATGGCCTCTAATATGGCTTCATATGAAGGTAAAGTATCATCAAGGCAATCATGTGAACAAGATGATGATGTGGCCCATATGGTCCAGAGAACAGGATTCTCCTCATCCATCTGTGAGGAGACAAGATCTAGGTCAGCAGTAGTGTAGAGAACAACCTGATACGTTATCTCTGTCGCCGATGGTGGAATTTCCATTCCAATATGTGACTGAACTTCACAAGACATGGTCAAGGAAGGTAGGGTCAAAGGATCATTAAAATACCAAGTGCGGAAAGGAATGGTCCTCATTGAAAAAAAATACCTATTGGACATGGCATAGATATGATGGATTGGTTCCATGAAATCAAAGGTACCCATAAGGGAGGAATACAATCTGACACCAATATCCTTAGTTGATGGCTGAGAATTGTCGATCACGGGGATTGAAGGTCCATTTTATGTATTGGGACTAACATGCGCAAAGGATAATTGATCAATATTCACGATTTTCCCTTCGCAAGGAAAACATAAAGTATGGAAAATGGACGATACGAGTGTAGTCATAGCATACATCCAATCACGCCCTAGTATTAAATTATAGTCAAGGGGGCATCAAACACCTTGACATCCACCTCTGCCATATTTCCACCTAACTAGACCAGAAAGGTAGGAAATATTTTGTGGGGACGGAAAGAACGACCATCAAATGCGGTCAACATAGCCATATATTGAGAGAGGGTTGGAGAGCCAATGGATTTCCAACAGGTTAGGGACATCATGCATGTTGCAACACCTTCATCAATAACAATACGTTTGATGGTATAATTTGAGTAATCCACATGGATTTCAAAGGCCACGTGGTAAGGAAAGCAAGACTTCACATCTGTGACATCAAACTTGATAACCTTAAAACCACATGAGTCTAGAAATCCTAACATATATAACAAGGCATTCCTCTATGAAGGACACATCTGGAGCACCTCTAAATTCGACATTGCACAAGGGGTTTGACCCAGATCTTCGAAAATCGAATAATTCTAGGAAACTCTAGTATTAGGTTTGTGGGTAGAGCATTTTAGTACTCCTTTCGAAATACTAGGCTTTGGCTTTGGATTTTCAATTTGAAAAGGTGTTTCCATGGGAGGGGGAGACTCTAGACCTAGAACAACCTATTAAGAGATGTAATTGTGAGATCGAGTTGCTACATTAATCTGAGCCTTGACCATATTTACACATAGACGGTCACCTTCATGTGCCAGTGGGTTTTGATTCCCATTCGATGCATTTCCGACATTAGAGGAGATATAGGTCATGTGTTTATTATGTGTAAAAGGATTAGTCAGCATAGCGGGAGGTTGAGACAAGAGCCTCACAGCTTCCTCAAGTTTGGGGCACAAGTGGGAAAGGTGATCATCTGTACAAATCTTGCAAGGAAGCTTCACCTTCTTCTTTTCTTTCTTTCCCTCACCAACGTTTTTATTCAATCTATCATTATTAGTGTTGTCCTTGGGTTTATTATTATTATTATTATTATTATTATTATTATTCATCCCACCCTTACGATTGTTACCATGTCCTTTCCTTTTATTCCCTCCTAGTTGTTGGTTACCATTCGGGTTAGACATTGACTGTACATAATGCACATGTGTCGACTGGGTGGGAGTGGAGGACATAGATGAAGCTTGTCCTGCTACAGAATGGCTAAGAGACAACTCCTTCAATTGGTGTGTCACCAAGTCTATAGACTTAGTATTTGTAGAGCCTATAATTCCATTGGCATGAGGTCCGAGATTTTTTCTATGGTCATAGTTTGACCTCGATGCGTTAGGAATAATTTCATATAACATCCTAGATTGAGCATATATGAGATCTAACTTCTAGGCTCTAAAAATAGCTTCCTCTTTTGATGTTAACTTGTATGTAGAAACATTATTCGAAAAATAGGGCAATAGGGATTTAAGGAACCATTCCAACAGAAAATCTGGAAGAATGTAAGATTTGATCAACCTCTTCCATCTGTGCCACTCTTGGATATGATCTGAGATATGAGTGTCTTTTTCTTGGCATAGGGATGACAAATTGTTTATGATGACATCATAATGAACTAACAAGTGGAAGTCGTTGAGAAATACTACAACCATTTGATTAAAATTCCCATATGTTCCCCCCGATAAATCTATGTACCATTTCATTGCAACCCCTGTAAGGGTGCATTGAAGCAACCTCAAACAAATAGAATCATCATTAAGGGAATTGGAAGAGCACCAAAGATGAAAATTAGTGACGTGATCAATAGGACCCTCACCAGTCTTGCCCTTGAATTTTGGAATATCCAAAGGAAGCTTGGTGGGGATGGTGGGCCATGTTGGGTCATGACGCATCGGGTCATTCATTAATCTTCACAATTCTAGAAAATCAAGCATGGCTAGAAAAGGGATTTGGGGTAGCAGCATTTGACGCCATGCTCCTGGGAAAGATTGATGTTGAGGGATCATATCCCATCCAGGGTTCTGGTATGCACCATGGCCCTATCTGGGATTGTAAAACCCTCCTTCAAATTGATTCATAAGAGGCTGGTTGGGTACCATTCCTGTAGGAATGTTATAATGAGGGTTAAAAACACTTCCCCCAACTAGAGGAGCTCTAGGCTGGGGGGTGCCCATAGTATGAAATTGACTCCCTCCAGGTGGAAATCCATAGGATAGAGTTTGATTCATCATACCAAATTTGTTGGTCAGAATCAATGTGGAGGAGGTAGGTGTAAAGGACAAAACATAGGCAACAACTTGTTCGCTTGGTTGATTACTCCATCCAGGATCATTAAGACTAGGATTAGACCTAGAAGGAAAAGAAGGTTGGATTCAAAACGTAGGATTCATTTGGGGAATGTGAGATCCACCAAACAAGAGTAGAATATGCGTAGGAGCCATGACCCCAGGTCCAAAACTAGGATTAGTATTATTCACTATAATGGAAGACGAAAATTGCGATGTCATATTTGACATACCAAAAGAGAAAGGGTTAGAGACGGAAGGAATGGACTAAGCATTGTATATAGGCGTACCAAAAAGGGACCCAAAAGGGTTCATTACTATGGGTTGTGTAGCAACCATAGGCTGGATAGGAGTAGGGATGGGGACCTCTAGCACAAAAAATGAAGTGGTTGAAGGAGTCAAAAGAGTCCCATTAACTACGGTAGGTATGGGAGTTGAAGGAATCCCAATATCATTCTGAATCGAATCAATACTCATACTTGTATGACCACAAGTCTGGTAGGTGGAGGTGTGTGTACCATGGTTGATAACTTTGCGCCTTTTGGAAGGAAAAGACTCAAGATGCGGTGGTAATTTCAACAAATGATGATACCTACGAGGAAGTTGGTATGGATCCATGATGAATCAATACTTGATAAATAAAAACAAATCCTAAGGCCAACTAACAATCAAAGAGAACACAAAAATAAACAAAAAGGACAATATGCACACAAACATGATATAGTGGTTGAAAATGGGCCTCCCTCACTAGAGTAGGTATTCTTCACCCAAGAGGGGCCTAAGACTCCCTTCAAAATATTGGAGGTATCATAATCAGTTATAAGGGCCCTCGTGGGATTAACAACACAGTTGGTCAAATCCCCTCGGAGAGGTAATCCTCTATAAAGGTTGTGTGTTTTCTGATCCTTATCTGACTCGGGGTACCTGCAGAATAACCCGTGCAAGTAATCTATGTGGTTCCCTATGTCAAGCAACTAAAGCCACCATGATATAACTAATGCACATGCAAACATTCGTAAGTCAGATCCACTATACAGGCAAGGTAACAAATATTGAAAGCTTGAAAGAGCTTCCTCTCACAGAGGTAAAGGTATTAGAAATACCCCCATATACGAATAGATCCCCAGAAATATCTCTGACACTAAGAAGGTATTAGAGGGATATCTCTGCAACCAACTTTATGTGGCCTCGTGCTTAACTTTGGTGTGAGCGGAGCCTCCTGACGTCACCAATTATACAATGGATTTCACCACTCCCTTATTCAGACACATATGTTGAGTTTAATAGCCTTGGAGAATTTTACTTACAAAATCCTATTCCAAGGCTCTATATCCTATGCTTGTTGGTGCACTTCTAAAAAATAAAATCATTTCTAATCAATTTTAAATTAATTAGCGTTACTTTTAATGGCTTTTGTTTACTCAAAATATGTGGTCATGAAACTAATGATGTTATGACTCATCATATAAAATACATAAATATGAACATAAAGATAAGTCCTAAAATTCAATTCTGAAAGGATTGATGAGATTTTCAAAATGAAACATTCAATTCAACTCTGCAATTTTAATAAGATGCAATCTTTCCATACATGCATCAAGATCAATGCTAACCAACCTAAAAGAGAAAATGCAAAAATGAAAAATCAATTTTTTTTGTATTTTCAATATAAAGAAATGAAAATGCAAGAACTAAACAACAGCTTGGTATATAGACCCTACTGTAAGCAAAAAGAGACAAACCAAGAAGGATACCCAAAACAAAACACTCATCCCAAGATGCAAGGACAACCAATGAAAAATTTGATGAGAAAGAAAACCACCTGAAAATTCAACCAAAGAAAGGTTTCCTATCCCTTTACAGGCACTCAACAATTATGACAGAGACCCAAGAAGACTCAACAACTATCACAACTCACCCAACAAGCAACAAACTCAATAATCAAGCAAAACATATTGATGTACGCGATTGTTTAAGAAAAACTCGTGTATGTACGGACCCTATAGAATGATAGCTCACGTATGTACGTGTATGTCAAGGGAAAAACTATGTATATGTATTAAAACACTACTAGGTTAAGGATAAGGCCAAGAAACTTAGTTTCAGAATGAAACTAGGCTTTCAAGCAATCAAACGACAAGGAAACTCAAGCTAACCAAGAGCAATCAAAGGAGAAAAACAATCCAAACCCCAAAAAGAAGATTCAATCACCAATATGATCGTCAATTGTGTTACGAGGAAAATCACTCTATGGAAAGGGGTAAACCACAAGAGACAGAATGACTACAGAAATCAACTCTAATCCCAAGTATGTTATATAAACCAAAATGCTAACAAGACAAGATAAAGGGCCTACCTCGTCCAGACATTTTATGAATACCATCGTTGAGTACTTGACTCAAATATTTATACCTGCAACTTGTCCTCAACAACCAAGATACACAATCATATGGTGATAATATATATTGTTAGCACATATAATAACATAATCCATCAACATTCATAAAAAATATTCCCATGGAATAACAATTCAAATATTTGCAAGATATTAATTGGATGAGAAAAGAGTATTTCTATTAAAATATGATCAACATAAGTGTACGAATGACAAGCTTCTGTGTTGGTACGTCCTGGAACCAAGAAACTAAGTTCCTTCTAGCTGGCCTCCACCACTTCAATCCTCCACCAAAGGCAATCTCATATAAGAGAGACAATGAGATTCTCCATCAAAGAGGCAAGAGCTTGGGGGATGAACAATGTGTTCAAACTTTAAAGGACAAAGGGATTCAGACTCAAAATGAAGTGAATAATTTCTCCATAGTGACTTTGCTCTCAAAAGTTGAATCCTCTCCCTTTCCACGGTTTGGATATGGCCCATTTATAGCCTTCAAATGGAACTGAATGGCTGAGTCAAAACATTTTTAGTATATGGAAGGTCAAGGATCATGTATCTCATGATGTGACATGGAAACCCGACACAATTTTTAATTTTGAGCACCAAACTCAATGTACGTGGGATATAGTGGTGCATCCTACATACACACATGTTGTATAACTGATAGGGCACGTATATGTGGAAAAATATGATTTTTAGCTCTAGGAAGTGAAAAAGGGGACTTCAAGTCTACTTAGGGAAATGGAAAGAGCCTTATGAGCAAGTTGCATGGGGTGAGGAAAATCTTGCAATAACACCTGGATCTACGATTCTCGTCATTTCGTGAGTTCGACATTCAGGGGCTTTACCCGCTCCACACTCCTTTTCTCCAGTAGTAGTACTTCACCGAAGTTTTGTGCGCAAATCCCTTCATTGGTTTATTGGTTGGTTAAGAGTGGTTATCAATGGACTCCCATCACTTCCATTCCATTACTAAAAATAAGCATTTCTAATGATTTATCAAACATTGTTAAGAACCAAATATCAATATAGCATAGAAAAACCTTGGAATAAGTACTCAACGCCTTGAAAAAGAGAGAATTTTAGATAATAAGCCTCTTCGAGGGGGAAACCTCCTTTTACCCCACATAAATGTTCAAGTACAATATTATTCCAAATGAAAATGTATCCTTGGTATATATAGGAGACTAGTAGGTATAATTACAACTAATGGAATAAAACCGACATAAATAAAATAACATTACTAATGTAATATGCCCCAATTAAGGGGTAATGAGCCAATATTAGGGCTTAACATGCCCCTCCCCTTGATACAAGTGTTGTCTGCAATGCTTGAGTAACTCTGGATGCTTCTATATAAAAGACTCATCTTCCCAAGTGGAATCTTCAGCCGATAGTTTCCTCCATTTAATGAGATACTCTGAAATGGATCTATTCCTCAGCCGGTGAATTCTTGTGTCAGTGATGGCTTCAGGATCTAATATGATTTTCCCTTCCTCATCAAGTTCTGGAAATATAGTTTGAACTGGGATCTTGTCGCCTATAACCTTCTTTAAGCATGAAACATGAAAAACTGGGTGTACTCGTGAAGATGCAGGCAACTCCAATTTGTATGCCATAGTACCAATCTTTTGCAACA
>SNQJ01S0003605.1:106269-132718 GCA_010110895.2 Picea sitchensis
CCCGGTTGAGGGTTTCCGGTAAAGATCTCTGTGTATTCTGTGTATGAGCCATTGATTAATTTCTGTATTGCTTAAGAATATATATGCATTGCTTTACTTCGCAGGTTTAAAACTTACACTCTCGAATCTTCTTTCTCTCAAATCTTCCTCCGCCCATGAAAAACCTTCTTTTTCTTTCCTTCCTCTTCAAGATTGCATGGGTCTGAATCCCCAGTTCATGGTTAGGTCAGAAAGCCTTAAAAATGGGTACTCTTCCCATCTCCTCATTAACTCATGAGAAGGATTTTGCAACTACCATCCTGACTGGTAATTCATTTCTAGGTCACAGGACTGTTCTGGGTCTAAGTAATTAAATCCAGTAAGGTACTTTTCTGGTGGGGGTCATCTCAACCATTTCTGGTTCCCCTCACCATCTCTCTCATAAAATCATGGTATACCTTAGGAAACCCCCTTCGACAGTTATGAAACACTATCCCTTTTTAATTAATAAGATAAATACATACCTTTTATAACAAAAAGGTTCATCAAATCTACCATTCACACATATTCAGTATGCCACAGTATTTTGGCAAGTTATATTTATATTTACAATTTGGGGGAAACAAGGGTATTACAATCCCCTCTCCCTTAGAGGAACATCATCCTCAATGTTCTACCTACCAATGTTCTTTGTATGCACAAAAGTAAGAAAAAATGGGTATCCATGTTTCATGGCATCCTCCATTTCCCATGTAGCTTCATCTGGACCAAAGTGTTTCCATTACACCTTGACTTGTGCAATGGTTATGTTCAGAAGTGGGGCTTCCCTCCTATCTATTATGCATTGTGGTTCTGGCATGAATTCTCCCTCTGGTTCCACCTTAATCATAGACCAATCAATTATATGATTAGAATCATGTACATATTTCTTTAGTAACGAAACATGGAAAACATTATGTGCCTTCACTGTGGGAGGAAGTGCTAGTCTATATGCTACAAGTCCCACTCTATCAAAAATTTCAAACTGTCCACAATACTGAGGTGTCAGCTTGGAATAGGCTTCCATAATCAAGGAGCTTATCCTGGGTCTAACTCAGAGATACACATGATCCCCTATTTGAACTCTCTTGGAGTCCTTTTTCTGTCTACATAGTTTTTCTGTCTATTCTGAGCTATTTTGAGATTTTGTTTTATTTGAACTACTTTTTGTTCCATTTCTTTTAGCATATCTGGACCGATTGTTATTCTGTCTACTAGGTTATCCAAGCTGGTGGGAATCTTGCATTGTCTACCATAGAGGGCCTCAAAAGGGCTCATATGCAATGACTCTTGATAGCCATTGTTGTAGTCAAATTCTACCAGTGGTAGATAGTCTTCCCACTTCTTGGGCTTATGCATCACATGCATCCTTAGCATGTCCTCTAACACTCTGTTTACCCTCTTTTTTGTCCACCATTTTGAGGGTTATAGGCAGTACTAAATAGAAATTTAGTTTCAAAACCAACAAATAGAGATTTCCAAAAGCTTGAAGTAAATTTTGTATCTCGGTCGGAAATAATTTCCTTAGGTATGCCATGCACTCTAAATATTTCTTTCATGAAAACGCTGGAAATATATATTGCCTTGCAAGTTGACTTAATGGGAATGAAGTGAGAAACCTTTCTCAGTTTATCCACAACTACCATGATGGCGTCATTCTGTTTGGTTGATTTTGGTAACCCTATGATTAATTCCATGGAGATGGTTTCCCATTTCCATTCTAGGATTGGTAGGGTTGCAATAGCCCTGTTGGATGTTGGTACTTTTCCTTAACCTGCTAACATTCTAGACACTTAGCTAAGTAATCAACTATGTCCTTTTTCAGTCCAGACCAATAAAATAGTTTCCTAGTGGCTGTGATCATATTCTAATAACCAATATGACCAATATATGGTCTTTTGTGTAGTTCATCCATTATGAACCTCTTCAAGTTGTCACAATTTGGAATATACAAATTACCTTTGCAAGTTAGCAGGCCATCATTCATCAATTAACAACCCTCATAGTTCAACAACGTGGGCTCTTCCTCTAAGTATGATTTCACAGTATTGAAAAACGCATATGTTTCTAGTGCAATTTTCACTCTCTCCTTGATGTTTGCTTCACAGGTGCTTACAATTTCCAAGTGAATCACTTTCATACTTCTGCTAAGGGTATCAACCACCCTATTTTCTTTTCCTTTGATATGTTTGATTTCAAAATCAAACTCACCAAGGAGAGACATCCATCTAGCTTGTATAGCATTGAGATTTGGTTGATCAAACATATATCTCAACCCACTATGGTCGGTCATAAGCACAAATCTTCTACCTAGGAGGTAAAGCCTCAACATTTTTAAAGCATGCACTATGGCTGCCAATTCTAGATCATGGGTCAAATAATTGATTTCATGCTCATTCAATTTTAAGGATTCACTGCAAATTACATGTCCTTGCATAAGGATTCCTCTAAGCCCTTCCTTTTAGGCATCTGCACACACAAGGAATTATTTTTTATGGCATGCAATATTCAACACATGTGCATTGGTTGGAAGGTATTTCATCTCTTGGAATCTCTCTTCAAATTCTGATGTCCAGATGAATTTAACTCCCTTTTTTTGAAGGGAGGTGATTGGGAAACCAATCTTGGAAAATCCCTTTATGAACCTCCTATAGTATCCTTATATTCCCATAAAGGATTTGATATCAGATATTTCCCTTGGGGTAGGCCAATCCTTAATGGATTTGATCTTGACAGGATCAACTACCACTCCTCCTTCAGAAATAACATGGCCTAAGTAATGGACTTTTTTCTGGAAAAAGTCACACTTACTAAAATTAGCATAGAGTTGATGTTCTCTTAGCACTTGAAGCACTAGCCTAAGATTTTATTCATCCTCTTCCCTATTAATTGAATATATTAGGATATCATCAATGAAAAACAATACAAATATGTACAAGAACTTACTGAGTACATTATTTATTAATCACATAAAGGTGGTTGGTGCATTGGTAATCCCAAATGGCACCACCACAAACTCATAGTGACCATATCTTGTCCTAAAGGTTGTTTTATGGATTTCTTCATCCTTAATTCATACCTAATGGTATCCATACCTCAAGTCAATCTTGGAGAAAATTGTAGAATCCCTTGTTATAGAAAGATTTGCCTCACCCTATGAAAACTTGCACATAAGGACTTTTTCCATTTCCCAATGCAGACTTGAAGTCCCTTTTTGCAAATACCAAAGATAAAAACATTATTTTTCCACATATACGTGCCCTACCTATAGTACAACATGCGTATACGTAGATTGCACCACTACACCCCATGTACATCAGGATTTGTGCCCAAAATTAAAACATGTTGTCGGGTTTCCATGTCACGTCACGAGATCCATGATCCTTGAACTTCCATATACTGGAAACGTTATCACTCGACCCTTCAGGTCCACATGAAGGATACAAATGGGCCAAATACGAGATATGGAAAAGAGGAGAAGAATTCAACTTTGAGAGCAAAGTTACTCCAGAGAAATTATTCCCTTCATATTGAGTCTGCATCCCTTTTCCCTTTTAAGTCTGAACACATTGTTTAGCCCCCAAGCTCTTCCCTACATGATTGAGAACCTCTTTGTCTCTCTTATATTAGCTTTCCTTTGGTGGAGGATTGAAGTGGTGAAGGACCAACTGGAAGGAACTTAGTTTCTTGGTTCCGAACCATGCCAACACGAAAGTTTGTAATTCATTCACTTCTGTTGATTACATTTTAATAGAAATACTCTTTTCCCATCTAATTAATACCTTGCAAATATTTGGATTGTTATTCCATGGGCATATTTGTTATGAATGTTGATCGATTATGCTATTGAATGTGATAACATTATATATTATCACCATATGCTTATGTTTCCTAGTTGTTGAGGACAAGTTTCAGGTGTATTTCTTTGAGTCAAGTGCTCAACAGTGGAATTCATCAAACGTCTGGGTGAGTTAGGCCTTTTATATCTTCTTGCTAGAATATTTGTTTATATAGCATACCTGATATTAGAGTTTATTTCTGCAGTCATTTCTGTCTGTTGTGGTTTCCCCTAGCCATAGAGAGACTTTCCTCGTAACAAAATTGGCAACCATACTAGGGATATAATCTTCTTTTTCGGGGTTTGGGGTGTTTTTATCCTTAGATTGCTCTATTTTATATTGAGTTTCTTGTCATATGACTGTGTGACAACCTATGTTCATTCTGATTATGAGTTTCTTATCCTTCTCCTTAGCCTGGTTATGTTTTGACACATATACGCGGGTTTTTTTTTTACAGTCGCATACATACGCATGATGTCCTCCTGCAAGAGGCGTATAAATGGGATTTTCCCTTGAACAATCATGTACATCACCCTTTGTTGCTTGGTTGTTGGGTTTGATTGTTGTTGGGTAGGTTTTGATAATTGTTGAGTCTTCTTGGGTCTCTATTATGACTGTTAAGTGTCTGTGGAATGACAAGAAACCTTTCTTTGGTTGAGTTTTTGGGTGGTGCATTTCTTATCATCCTTTTCATTTGATTGTCCTTGCATCTTGGGTTGGGTGTTTTCTTCTTGATATCCTACTTGGTTTGTCTCTGTCTACATACAATAGAGCTTTTATATCAAGTTGTTGTTCAGTCTTTTCATTTTCATTCTTTTATATATTGAAAATAAAAAAATATTAGGCATTTTTAATTGTTGGCATTTGATCTTTAGAGTCCTTATCATTGATCTTAGTACATGTAAAGAAATATTTCATTTTATTTGGAATTGCATAACTAAATTGAGAATTGCATTTTGAAAATAATATTATTTATTGGGAATTGATGTTAGGACTTTGCATTGTATTCATATTCATTTACTTTACTTGTTGAGTCATAACATCACTAGTTTCATGACCGCACCTTTTTGAGTAAGCAAGGCCACTAAAATTAACACTATAATTTGAAATTGATTAGTGACGATTTTATTTTTCTAGGGTGCACAAACTAGCTTAGGATTTAGAGCCTTGGAATAGGATTTTGTGAGCAAAATTTTCCAAGGCTATTAAATCAACATATGTGTTTGACTAAGGGAGTGGAGAAATCCATTGTATAATCAGTAATATCAGGAGGCTTCTCTTACACTGGAGTTAAGAACAAGGTCACGTGAGGTTGGTTGAAGGGATATCCCCCAGATACCTTCTTAGCGTCAGATATATTTTTTGGGATATATTCCTATATGGGGATCTTGCTAGTACCCTTACCTCTATGAGAGGCGGTGCTTTCGAGGTTTCGGGATTTGTTACCCTGCCCATATGGTGGACCTGACATACGATTGTTCTCCTATGCATCTGTTATATCGTGGTTTCTTAGTTTCTTGACTTAGGTACCACATAGGTTACTTGTAGAGGTTGTTCTGCAGGTACCCTGGGTTAGATAAGGGTTGGAGAGTACACAGCCTTTATGGAGGATTACCTCTCCTGGGTGATCTGACCGACTGGTTGTTAAGCCTATGAGGGCCCTTATAACTGATTTTGATACCTCCGATATTTAGCAGAGGAGTCTCAGGCCCCTCTTGGGTGAGGCATACCTACTTTAGAGAGGGAGACCCCTTTCAGCCACTTTATCCTTTTTGTGTGCATATTGGCCATTTGATTTTACTTTTGTGTGATCTTTGATTATTATTTGACCTTAGGATTTTATACTGTGCCTCGAGTTATCATTATCATGGATAGTGGATTTCCTTTGACTCACTCATTTACCGCTACCTCCCCCATGAAATTCACTCATTTCATGGGGACAAATAGATCCACATTCTATGATGGTATGCATAACTACGACACCCAGACAATGCCTTGGGTCTCTAATCATTTTCCTCTTGGTATTCCAAACATGCCTTCACCCTTTCCATCCTCTCTCTTGCCTGTTTATATGAATCCTATTTTTGGATTCGGGGGAATGATGACTCTGTTGTTCACATATTCACTTGATGGGAGTCGTTTCCCTCAACCAACTCTCATTGTGGGGGATTGGAATCTCCCCTCTTACGGATCTAATCCTAGTCATGATTTTTTAGGAGACAGTGCTCAAATGGGTGGTTATTCTACTTATTACACCCCATCTGTGTATCCTTTGTCCGCTATGCCATTTCCTATGAAAACGCTTCCCATGGCAGGTCTCCATATGTCCTCTGGTACTTCATACAGAGGGAATTAGTTTTATGGTACAGGCTACCCTCTTCATGGAACCCCTTCACATGGGGGCAACATATATCCTCACTTGACTAATCCTTATCACACTTTTTTCTTTTTGCATACATCTGCTTCAATGATGATGCATGTACAAAACTCTATGGATCAATTAGGTGGAGGATACTAGCTTTCTAGATAGGGATAGGGTGTAAACTAGGACCCTTCCTAGCCTGCAATGCCTCAAAACCAGTCTTTCTTGGGACCTTGATCTTAAATGCCACAACTCACCACTGCCACTAGTCCAGTCACTGCAAGTCATACTGGAATCCCATCACCAACCTATCCTAGTAATGTTGGGGATCGGTCGGAAACCTCTACATGCCATGCTAAATACCAACAACCAACCATTGCAATTCATGTTGGGGGTATCAATGTATTCACCAGAAGTCATCCTAACAACACATATCCAACATCTTCCAGTCATGCTGAGAGCATGTCACCATCCATTGTGAATGACGTTGGGGGAATTCATACAATTGAGAAGCCTAGATGTGTAAGACGTAATCCTGAGCTCCTTTGTAGGATTTTTGAAGGAGATCACCTTACTTTTTTGTTCCCTACTAATGTTGGGATACCAAAAGCGTTGTCCTCACCTAGGGTCCCTTTGGGTTCTGAGTCATCTATGGTTTCCCTACACTCTGTTTCTCCTTTTATTGATACGGCCGTCATGCCGATGCAATCATCACCTCACCCCACTCCTATTTTTGAGGGAGGTGCACATCTTGGCCTTGTTGTCATGCATCCTATTCAACCAATGGTTGAAGAAGTGGTCATACCAATGCAATCTCTGGTCAATCCAACTCTTCTGATGGAGGGTGATGCATCCTTCAACCATGTCATTAGCATTTCTAGTACTGCACCTTTTGAAAAAGAGAGTGTGTTACTCTCCCTCCAAGTATTGGAGAGGTTCCCTTTGACTCAGATGGGGTATCCAATTCCTCCTCCTATTCCTTTTCAGGTCATAGATGTTCTCTGATATATCGTCGATAAGTTAACCTTCACTAGCACTTTATCCTCCCAGACTTGGATAGCTTTGGGTTTTCTTAAGATTCTATCAGTCATTCGTAAGTTGCTGACCTTTCACAAAAATCCTATATGGGAGCCTTGGCCTCCCCCATGACATGACACCTAAAATCCCCCCCAACGAGTCTCATTTAAGATCTTTTCCGACTCATTTAAAAAGTGAAAAGATTATCGAGTGAATTTGTTTGTTTCATGCTCATTATTTGGATTTGAAAGGTCGTGAGTTTGATTTAAGCTCTTTTCCGACTCATTTCAAAAAGAGAAAATATTTCTGAGTGAGCTTGTATCTTTCACACTCGAAAATTGGATTTGAAATAATGTCTATTTGGTGTAGGTTTATCCCTTTTTCAAACCAAGTAGACTAAGATTACGAAAAATCACATTTTTTTGTGTTAAGTTGTAATTGCATCTCATGCCCTTGATTGCAGTATTGAGCCTATTTTTGGTTCTCTCTTTTGCATTATAAGCCTCTCACCCCAAAAAATTTCATCATCAACCAAGAAGATCCTTGTTTATATCATTTGCATCTTGACAACCTATACCCGGGAGGAAACATTCCCCCGATTGTCCAGCTCTCACATGCATCTCCTTGCATTGGGCATAGGTATGTTCCACTGATGGAAATAGTTTTTCTTACTTGCGACACTTGTTTCCTCCTCTGTATCATAACATTCATTTTACTATGAAAAAACAAAAAAAGACAGGAGGGAAGGGAATATTATCTTATATTGGCAGCAGTTGTGTTGCCTTTGAACAAAGAACAAATGTTTTTAGTCCACTTGTCATCAAAATTTTGGGCTTAGAATGACCTTAGGAAGTTGATCTCATTACAGAGAGTTTATTCTCCCGACTTGTTACTCTTCCAATCCATATGGATAGATTGATTGATGCCTCCTGCATCTCAAAGTTTCATCATTGAGTCTATGCTCCCAGATTCTTCCATATGTCTCATGCTCTTGTTCAATGGATGTCTACCAACCTGTGTTGGCCACTTCTTAGAACTATTCACTTTTCATGTCAGCCATACCCTCAGTGTGTCTTAGAATCACATGAGTTGTAGTCCTATTGAGCACCCTGGTCCTACTTTCCTCATTGGTAGGAAACCTTGAACCCAACAATTGACATTTCATAATTGGTCGTTAACTGGGTGGTTTCCCTTGTGTTTGAAAGCAAGACATCTATTCACACATTGGGATTCATGCAGTTTCTTGCATGCCATTAGCCCTATTGGTGGTTTCCTCACCTTTGTCAATAATTTTCCTTATTGGCTGCTATTTAGAGGGTGTTTTTCGTGTACCACTTACATCTGGCACACACGAAAGACGCACAGGGTCGTTGGTTCGTGAACATGTTCTTCGTATGATTTCCTCCAAATCATTAAGCTCCTACTTTGTACCTCATGTTGAATGATGAGAGATTCCTTAATGATCTCCTTTCGGTAGGTCTCCTTCCAACGAATTCATCTCATCTATTCTGGAGATGAGACCTAGAGTCCTATGAGTACCTAGAGGCTTGCATTCATTAGTGGTAGGTTCTCTCACCATCTATAGTTGGGAATACATTGATGTCTCTTGAATTGTAGATTCTTCAAGTGTTTGACCCCAACACCTCTATTCACACTTGTAAGAATGTACTATATGCCTTGATACCTACTTTCATCATAGGTAGGTTGTCTCACGTTTGTTAATGGTACACCTCAATGACCAGTAATCAAACGAAGTCTCATTATGTTCGACATCAACTCCTTTATTCACACTATGTAGACTTGCACATTTGTTGGATTGTGTAGAAGACTTGAAGACATCAGTTCATAGTCACAACTTTCCTCAGTTGTTTCTACCTTTCATTGTACCAGTATCTATGTGACTTCGGTGATCGTGGGAGATCAGATAATAGATTGTACTTCATTGTATACAGATATATCTAGATTGATTTGAGACTGGTTTTACTGGGCCTTGTTTGTGACTACGACAGCCTTTGGCATGTAGCCTCCTTTGTATTTCCTATTCATGGCCATGGATAGTTGTTTGCTATATTTTCACATGGATCTGCAGTGTAATTCAAATTGGCAACCATGTGTGCAAAGTCAGTACAGATTGTAATGAGCAACTAGCTCTTCCATCTGGGTCCCCATTACTCCACTTCTAGATCTTATAATGTATTTCGGCCATCGAAGATACTCCTCTAACCTCACACATTAGCAGACATCTGTTATAGAAAGATTTGCCTCACCCTATGCAAACTTGCAAAGAAGGCCTTTTTCCATTTCTCTATGTAGACTTGAAGTCCCTTTTTGCAAATACCAGAGCTAAAAACATTATTTTTACACATATACATGCCCTACCTATAGTACATCATGTGTATACATAGGTTGCACCAATACAAGCCATGTACATTGGGATTTGCAACCAAAATTAAACAATGGTGTCGGTTTTCCATGTCACGTCATGAAATCCATGATCCTTGAACTTCCATATACTGGAAATGTTTTGACTCGACCCTTCAGTTCCACTTGAAGGCAACAAATGGGCCAAATATGAGCTATGGAAAAGAGGATAAGAATTCAACTTTGAGAACAAAGTTACTCTGGAGAAATTATTCCCTTCATATTGAGTCTGCATCCCTTTGTCCTTTTAAGTATGAACACATTGTTCAACCCCCAAGATCTTCCCTAAATGATTGAGAACTTCTTTGTCTCTCTTATATGAGCTTGCCTTTGGTGTAGGATTGAAGTGGTGGAGGCCCAACTTGAAGGAAATTGTTTTCTTGATTCCGAACCATGCTGGCATGGAAGTTTGTAATTCATTCACTTATGTTGATTACATTTTAATAGAAATACTATTTTCTCGTCCAATTAATATCGTGGAAATATTTGAATTGTTATTTCATGGGAATATTTGTTAGGAATGTTGATGTATTATTCTATTGAATGTGCTAAGATTATATATTATCACCATATGCTTGTGTTTCTTGGTTGTTGAGGAAAAGTTGCAGGTGTATTGCTTTGAGTCAATTTCTCAACAATGGACTTCATCGAACGTCTAGACGAGGTAGGCCTTTTATCTTGTCTTGCTAGAATATTTTTTTATATAGCATACCTGATATTAGAGTTGATTTCTACAGTCATTTCCATCTATTTTGGTTTACCCCTAGCAATAGAGAGATTTTTCTCGTAATATATTTGGCGACCATACTTAGGATAAAATATTTGTTTTCGAGGCTTGGAGTGTTTTTCTCCTTAGATTGCTCTTGTTTATATTGAGTTTCTTTTTGTATGAGTGCTTGACATCATGTGTTCATTCTGATTTGGAGTTTCTTAGCCTTCTCCTTAGACTAGTTGTGTTTTGACACATATACGCAGGTTTTTTCCTGACAGTCGCGTACATACACGTGTTGTCCTCCTGCAAGAGGCGTATATATGCACTTTTCCCTTGAACAGTTTTGTACATCACCCTTTTCTTCTTGGATGATGGGTTTGATGGTTGTTGGGTCGGTTTTGATGATTGTTGAGTCTTCATGGGTCTCTGTTATGACTGTTACGTGTCTGTGGAATGATAGGAAACCTTTCTTGGGTTGAATTTGTGGGCGGTGCCTTTCTCATCATCCTTTTCATTTTATTTTTCTTTCATATTGGCCTAGGTGTTTTCTTCTTGATATCCTACTTGGTTTGTCTCTGTCTACATACAATAGAGTTTTTATATCAAGTTGTTGTTCAGTCCTTCCATTTTCATTCTTTTATATATTGAAAATACAAAAATATTAGGCATTTTGCATTGTTGGCATTTGATCTTTAGAGTCCTTATCATTAATCTTAATACATGTAAATAAATATTTTCGGCATGGGATTTTGTAATTCATTCACTTTTGTTGATTAGATTTTAATATAAATACTTGTTTCTCATCCAATTAATATCTTGCAAATATTTGAATTTTTATTCCATGGGCATATTTGTTATGAATGTTGATGGATTATGCTATTGAATGTGATAGCATTATATATTATCACCATATGATTGTGTTTCTTGGTTTTTGGGAACAAGTTGTAGGTGTATTGCCTTGAGTCAAGTGCTCAACGGTGGACTTCATTGAACGTCTGGGCGATGTAGGCCTTTTACCTTGCCTTTCTATCATATTTGTTTATATAGCATACCTGAGATTAGAGTTGATTTATGTAGTATTTTCCATCTATTGTGGTTTACCCCTAGCCATAAAGAGATTTTCCTCATAACATAATTGGCGACCATAATGGGGATAGAATCTTCTTTTTCAAGGTTTGGAGTGTTTTTCTCCTTAGATTTCTCTCGTTTATATTGAGGTTCTTGTCGTATGACTCCTTGACAACCTTTGTTCATTCTGAGTATGAGTTTATTAGCCTTCTCATTATCCTAGCTATGTTTTGACACATATACACAAGTTTTATCTTGTCTTGCTAGCATATTTTTTTATATAGCATACCTAAGATTAGAGTTTATTTCTGCAATCATTTTCATCTATTGCGGTGTACCCCGATCCATAGAGATATTTTCCTCATAACAGAATTAGAGAAAATACCTAATTCTAGAGCTGCCCAAAATTACTCTATTGTTGAGGTCCTGGGTCAAACCCCTTGTGTGATGTTGGATCTGGAGGTACTGCAGACATGTCCTTTATAGAGGAATGTCTTTCTATCTACGTTAGAATATATAGATCCATGTGGCTCAAAATTTTACAAGTTTGATGTCATAGATGTGAAGCCTCGCTTGCCTTACCATGTTGAATTCCAAATCCACTTGGGTTACTCAAAGTATACCATCAAGCGTATTGTTTTTTATGAAACCACTGCAACATGTGTGATGTCCCTCATCTATTGGAAAGCCCTCATCTCTCTGACCCTTTCTCACTCTCCGACCATGTTGACTGCTTTTGATGGTTTTTCCTTCCACCCTCACGGTATTCTTCCTACCTTTCCGGTCTAGTTAGGTGGGAATACGATAGAGGTGGATGTCGAGGTGGTTGATGCACCCCTAGACTATAACTTGTTACTAGGACGAAATTGGACTTAATCTATGACTGCAATCGTATCATCTGTTTTATGTACTATTTGTTTTCCTCATGATGGGAAGATCGTGACAATCGACTAGTTGTCCTTTACGTATGCTAGTATGAGTGCATCTGTTGGACCGTCGATCCCCTTGATAGACAATTCTCAACCGACAACTGAGAATATCGATGTCGAAATGTATTCATAATTTATGGGTACCTTCAACTTCATGGCACTGGTTCACCATATTTACACAATGTCCAATAGGCTCATTTCATCTGAGAGGTCCGTTCATTTTCACACTTCCTATTTTAATGATCCTTGGGCCCTACCTTCCTCGATGAAATCTTGTCAAGGTCATTTACATTCAGGAATGGCCATACCATTATCGGTAAAAGATATTGTGTATCAAGTTGTTCTTGACTCTTCCATCGATTCGGATCTTGTTACCTCGCAGATGAACAGGGAGGATCTTGTTCTGGAGCTCGTGTGGGCCACTTCATCATCTTGTTCATGTGACTGCCTCGATGATACTTTGCCTTCGGATGAAGCTATCATTGAGGCCATCAATGGTTCTGAAAGAGCCTGGGATGATATGCATCATCGCTCTTATTTCCTCCCAGATCTTTCCAGAATCAAGAAAGATGATTTTAGATCTACTTTGAGCGAGATAGTAGGTCACATTGTAGTTCCACTTGATACGCACAAAACTTATTCCGAAGAAAACATGGTGAGTATCTACCCTACCATCATGATCAATATCTCTCATATCCCTGGAAAGATTGAAAATGTATACATCGGTGCAGATTGTTCTCCAGAATAAATTCTAATATACATCGAACACTTCAAGGAATTCTGAGATGTATTCACTTGGTCATATGAAGAGATGCTAGGAATCAACCCTCCAATTGTCTAACATGTGATTAAAGCTTACCCGGATGTTAAGCCTATTCGAAAATGTCTTAGAGTTTCCAAGCCCAAGAAGGCCCCTGCTATTAAGACAGAGGTAGAAAATCTTCTTAATGTTGGCTTTATTTACCCAATTCCCTTGATTGAATGGGTATCTAGTCCCATTCCCATGAATAAAAATCAAGGAACCATCCACATATGCATGGATTTTCATGACCTAAACAAAGAATTTCCTAAAGACAACTTCCCGACACCCTTCATCAATCAGATTCTCAAGGAGTGTGTGGGAAGTGAAGTGTTTTCTTTCATGGATGGATTTTCAGGGTATAACCAAATTTAGATTAAACTCAAGGACCAACATAAGACAACATTTATTTTCCCTTGGGGTACTTTCACATACTAGAAGATGCCTTTTGGCCTTAAAAACATTAGAGAAACATTCCAACAAGCTATGACCTTCACATTTCACGATCTCAATCATATAATCGAAGCCTATCTTGATGATCTTGCTGCTCACTTCCGTAAGAGAGTGGATCACCCTAAGCATCTTCGGCTAGTCTTTGAAAGATGTCACCATTATCGCATCTGGTTGAACCCTCATAAATGCATCTTTTGCGTTAGGTCATGTCATCTTCTAGGATTTTTAGTCTCTGAGACTGGGATCATGGTAGATCTGTTAAAGGTTGAGGCAATACTTTGATTGCCTCCCCCGTGCACTATTCACCAACTTCAACATTTACAGGGGAAAGCTAACGTTTTATGATGGTTTATAGTAAAATATGACAATATTACTAAGGGTTTCATGTGTCTCTTGAAGAAGGACACTCATTTTATCTAGGATGAGTGAGCCCAAGAGTCCTTCAATGCTTTGAAAAAATCCTTGGTATCGACGCCTCTACTGAAGTCTCCTGACTACAATAGAAATTGCTTTCTTTATGTCACCGCATCTGAAGAGATGATTGGTATGGTGTTGGTTCAGGAGGATGATGAGCTCCATTTTCACGTCATTTACTATCTTAGTCAAAACTTAGTCAGCCCTGAACTCAAATATTCTCATGTTGAAAAGCTAGCATTTGTTGTCGTTCATGCAGTCCAATGATTACAACATTATATATTTCTTTGCAAAGCTACTTTGGTTTCCAATTGAAATCCATTTCAATACATTCTTACCAGGAATATCATAGAGGGGAAGTACAATAAATGGATTTTCATTCTACAATATCTCAATTTCGCTTCTACGAAGTCCAAAAAATCACTAGTTTTCGCAAAGTTAATATCTAACTTCCCTCGATTGGACAAGGATGTTATTCATGTTGATTCATTTTTGGATGAACACATTTTCCTTGTCTCGTCATCAAACCCCTGGTATGGAGACATTGTTCTCTATCTTCAAACTTTGAAGTTCCCTCAGCATCTCTCATGAGATGACCGACGACGTATACGATACCAAGCTAAGAATGACCTTATCATCGACAAAACTTTGTATAATCGAGGAGTAGATAATATCCTGTGTCATTTTTTAACTCACGAAGAATCTGAGTCTTTTCTAAATGACTGCCACAGTGGGGCTTGTGGTGGTCATCTATTCGGGCTTGCGATGGCCCAAAACAAATTGTGAGCTAGCTATTTTTGGCCATCTATCTTTAAATATTGCATTGAAGAGGTTAAGAAGGTTCACCCCTACCAGGTGTTCACTCGGAAAATGCACTCGCATCCAACCCATATCCATCTAGTCATTATTGTAGGTCCCCTCACTAAGTGGGGGGTGGACTTTATGGATTGTAACCCAATTTCAGCTGGGGGGAATCAACACATTATCATGGTCATTGACTACTTTACTAAGTGGGTTGAGACCATGCCTACAATTAAATCCTATGGGAATACTATCACATTCTTCATATTCAATCAAATTATACACAAGTTCGGAATCCCTAGTGAGATTGTCACTGGTCATGGAAGTCATTTTCAGAATGAAATGATGGAAGATCTAGCATCTAAACTGGGGTTTAAACATGGTCATTCTTACCCTTACTACCCCTAGAAAAATGGACAAGAAGAGGCCGTGGACAAGTCTCTCAAGACCATTTTGCAGAAAACTGTTAGCTAGAGAAAATCTAACTGGCATATCATGCTTTATCCAGTGCTTTGGGGGTACCGAAACTCGGTCAAGACTTCCACCGATTTTTCTCCTTTCCAGTTAGTACATAGTGTGGAGTCGATATTACCTATTGAATGTGAAATCCCTTCTCTTATATTGACAGTTGAGCTCCTACTTGACACTTCCGATCTCGAACAACACCTCGTGCACCTAGAGAGTCTAGATTAGTAGCATCGAGATGCCTCTACGGCCATCGAAGTGAATAAAAGAAATGTCAAGGTCCAATAAAGTAATTTTGCCTATCCTCGGTTGTACATCGAGGGTGACTTGGTCCTTCTATATGATCAATCCAAATAACCACTAGGGGCAGGAAAGTTCAAACCCATGTGGCATGGTCCCTATATCGTACGACGTGTCTTAGAAAAAGGAGCCTATGAATTAGAATATTATGAAGGCAACATGTTCGCTCAGCCCAGGAATGGGATTTATTTGAAAAGATATTACACTTGAGCCCCAAAATATTGCGAAGGCAACATGTTCACGTTCTCGTGAAATGGATTTCCATTTGAAAGATATTACACTTGGAGCCCAAAGATTGGTTGTAACCTTTGTATACTAATGTAATTTAGTGTATATATATTTTCCCTTTATTTTTATCTTTAGCTTGCTTATCGAGTTTTCCCTTGGTTGGTAGATGTGAATGGAGTCTTCTCTCTACTTAGGATTCACAGACAAGGTCAGTCATCATACACAGAACTTGGCTTCTTCCACTTGAGTTGTTTACTCACCTGATGTTCTACTAGTGTCTTCAGGTGGTGTATGCCTAGGGATATCCCCGAATAATGTGGTTGAATATAACATCGATATAGAAATTTTGTGCGATGCCATTTCACATGGTATTCTCTCTTTAGAGTTTCGCTTGGAATCCCAGTTAGTAGTATATTAGTTGAACGACAGTAACTGTGTTCATGACCCTAATCTACTCTGACAATTCCTACGGGTACGACTTTTGGAACGATAGTTTCATTTTATTACTTATCATCACATATCTAGAAGTTCTAATTATGTATTTGATGCTTATGCAAATTTTGTTTTACATTGAAATTTTTCACATAACTAAAGTAAAGAAAACATTCTCATCAATGTACACATTATAACATAAGTTAAGCTGAAGAACCATGTTTTTATATATATCTCAAAAAATATTATGTTTATAGTACAAAATTGGGTCTAACACCCTCAATATACATATACAGTCGATCTTACAATAGTAATGACATCTACACATGTGGCCCTAGATGAGTGTCATGATAGAAAACTACAACATTTGCGAGACGTCGAAAGAGTCATACCTAAGCACGAGGCACACCTACCACCTATCATTGCATAGCCTCTATCAGATACTCCACCTGAACCATAGGAATCCTTTGTGTCAAACGGGACAGGTTTCCCTACACGTTTTGAAGGAATCTCTCTGTGTCCCCTCATGTTGCCTCATCTCCTCGGTGCCTCTGACGATGTCATGGAAGTCTGTCTAGCCATCATGGACCTACGCCTGCATCACATACCTGTTTAATTAGTACTTAACATCATCCAAAAATATTTTTGTCTCCTTATAAAAACATACAAAAAAATGAAATATTTAAAAAACTTTGACATACCTATGTCTCCGTAGGTGGACCCTGGTGGTAATGGCATGTCATGATATCCTCTAAAGTCAATCCTTGCATAAGGGTAGTCATCAATATCTATCACTTGTCGTCTCCACTAGAAGAAGTCATCATAGTAGGGTGTTGGCACCCTACCTCCCCCCTAACGCCTCATCACCTCGGTCCACCGTGCGATGGCTGGATCACGAGTTCCATGTGGAATAATCTCAACTCTAGGTCCTAATCCTGGAACCCCCTTGAAGAAAAAGCTACAAAGGATAGAAATGAACTCGAAGTTCCTTTTACTACCCTGTTTGCATTCTTTCAGTTGGCTCTTCATGTTGGCCAACAGTGAGGTGCACTAGTCATACATCGTAGGTCTCAAGCACTCCACTGAGTAGAACATAAGTGGCCTTGATTCTTGGTGCAAAGAGGTTGATCATGTGATTCGTGTCAAAACGAGGACAACAATATTGAGACTTAGATTGTTTATCGCTGGAATGGGGAGTTGTCTCTCAACCTTCTCAGTCCCTGTAATGCAATGAGTAACTATGTATTCCTTGATTTTCATGCCACTCCTAGCTCCTCAGGATTTGAGGTTGACCACCTCACCCCGACGTGAAAATGTCGTCAAGAAATAAATGTCCTCAACTTAAATCCTTAATGGTTGTCCATCAAGGTTGAATCTCTCGCTATCTGGATCCCAGTAGTCCACAAGAAAATGTATCAATATCACTTGGGCCCTCATACCTTTGAGAGCCCAAAACTTGTATAGACCACATCTTTTTAAGGCCATTTGGCCTCCTGGATTTCTCTCCAATTCCGCATCTACCTCCTCATGTTCTCTTTCTCTTCACTCTAGCACCATCCTGCAAGAGACAAACCCTTTTTTGAGTTAGCAACCTCTAAAAAATATTATTTACACACATATACGTGAGATGTAGTGTACACAGTCGCATATAGGGTTGCTTATACGCTGGCTATTTTTTGAATATCCGTGTATAAGAATGTATATACGCAACCCAATAAATTGTATCCCGCGTACACCTAAGTTTTCAAATTGCGTCCAGACATTCGTCGATTCCGTCGCTCGTAGCTCCCACAATCCCCAGTTGAAGTTTAGAGGTAATTTGGTCCAAAATCCACTATTTGGGTAAAAAATACAAATGGTATAGTAAATTTGTTTTGTTTTTACTATTTATAGGAATTTTTTACTCTCTTTGCATAGTTTCGTCCAATATTTTTGCCTAATGGACTAGTACGACAGTGGATAGAGTTGGGTTTTGTAGTTTTATCCAGGGATTCTTGCGGTTTTCAGTGCCATGACGCTCATTCGTAACTTTGGACAGGTATTTTCATTACCCAACATACAGGATAGGTATTCAATCCGTCATGCACATTTGCATCGTCCTATGAATTTCACTCATATTCCTTACATACGAACCCATTTTATAGCAACACAAACACTTCTATATACAACTAGAAGTGTTGTTATTGAATGGTAGAGACTTACCAAACATGGGTACCCTAGTTATATCTGCTGCTTCATTAGATGCCCATGCAGAGATTTTATCCATAGGATTGGAACTCCCTTTCATATTTGACTATGAAAAGAAACAAAGATGGGCGGGAAGGGATATTATTTCATATTTCCAGCAGTCATGTCGCCTTTGAACAGAGCAAATTTTTTTTTAAGTCCACTTGTCATCAAAATTTTGGGTTTAGCATGACCTTAGGAAGCTGAGTTGGTTACATAGAGTTTACTCCCCCAAATGGTTACTCTTCCAGTACCTATGGAGAGTTTGATTGATGCCTCCTGCATCTAAAAGTTTCATCATTGAATCTATGCTGCCATATTCTTCCATATGTCTCATGCTCTTGTTCAAAGGATGTCTACCAACCTGTGTCTTCCACTCCTCAGAACTCTTGACTTTGCATGTTGGCCATACCCTGAGTGTGTCTCAGAATCACATGAATTTTTAGTCCTATTGTGCACACTGGTCCTACTTTCCTCATTGGTAGGTAACCCTAAACCTAGTACTCAACATTTCATTATTGGTCGTTGACTGGGTGGTTTCCCTTGTGTTCGACGAAAAGACATCTATTCACACATTGGAATTCATGCAGTGTCTTGGATGACATTATCCCTATTGGTGGTTTCCTCGCCTTTGTCAACAATTTTTTTTATTGGCTTATATTTAAAGGGTATTTTTCGTGTACCACTTGCATCTAGCACACGCGAAAGATGCACAGGGTCATTTGTTCATGAACATGTTCTTCGTTCGATTTCCTCCAAATCATCAAGATCTTGCTTTGTTCCTTGTGCTAAATGATGAGAGATTCCTTAATTCTCTCCTTTCAGCTGATCTCCTTCCATCGACATCAACTCATCTATTTTGGAGATGAGACCTAGAGTCCTATGAGTACCTAGAGGCTTGCAGTCATTAGTGGCAGGTTCTCTCACCATCCACAGTTGGGAATACATCAAATTCTCTTGATCAATGGATTCTTCAAGTGTTCGACCTCGACACCTCTATTCACAGTTGTAATAATGTACTCGGTGCCTTAATACCTACTTTCATCATCGATAGGTTGTCTCGCGTTTGTTAACGGTATACCTCAATGACTGGTAATCAAATGAAGTCTTATTGTGTTCAACCTCAACTCCTTTATTCACATAATGTAGACTTGGACCTTTGGTGGATTGTGTAGAATACTTGAAGACATCATTTTATATTTGCAACTTTCCTTATCTGTTTCTACCTTTCATTAGACCAGTACCTATGTGACTTCAGTAATCATGGGAGATGAGATTGTGCTCCATTGTATACAGTTATCTTCAGATTAATTTTGAGACTGGTTTTACTGGGCCTTGTTCGTGACTATGGAATCGTTTGCAATATAGCCACCTTTGTAATGCCTATTCAAGGCCATGGACATCTGTTCAGTATATTTTCAGATGGATCTGTAGTGTAATTCAAATTGGCATCCATGTGTGCAAAGTTAGTACATATTGTAATGAGAAACTAGTTCTTCCAGCTGGGTCCCCATTACTCCACTTCTGGGTATTATAATGTATTTCGGCCATCGTAGATACTCCTCTGACCTCACACATTAGAGGGAATATGTTATAGAAAGATTTTCCTCACCCTATGCAAACTTGTACATAAGGCCTTTTTCCATTTCCCTATACATAATTGAAGTCCCTTTTTGTAAACACCAGAGCTAAAAACATTATTTTTCCACATATACATGCCCTACCTATATTAAATCATGCGTATACGCAAGTTTCACCACTATAGCATGCATACATCGGGATTTGTTCCCAAAATTAAAAAACGGTGTCAGGTTCCATGTCACGTCACAAGATCTATGATCCTTGACCTTCCATATACTGGAAATGTTCCGACTTGACCCTTCAGTTCCACTTCAAGGCTACAAATGGGACAAATCTGAGTTATGGAAAAGAGGAGAAGAATTCGACTTTAAGAGAAAAGTTACTCTGGAGAAATTATTCACTTCATATTGAGTCTGCATCCCTTTGTCCTTTTAAGTCCGAACACATTGTTTAGCCCCCAATCTCTTCACTACATGATTCAGAACCTCTTTGTCTCTCTTATATGAGTTTTCCTTTGGTGGAGGATTGAATTGGTTGAGGCCCAACTGGAAGGACCTTAATTTCTCGGTTCTGAACCGTGTTGCAACAGAAGTTTGTAATTCATTCACTTTTGTTGATTACATTTTAATACAAATACTCTTTTCTCATTCAATTAATATCATGCAAATATTTGAATTGTTATTCCATGGGTGTATTTGTTATGAATGTTGATGGATTATTCTATTGAATGTGCTAACATTATATATTATCACCATAGTCTTTCATTTCTTGGTTGTTGAGGACAAGTTGCAGGTGTATTTCTTTGAGTCAATTACTCAACAATGGACTTCATCGAATGTCTGGGCGAGGTAGTCCTTTTATATTGTCTTTCTATCATATTTGTTTATTTATCATACCTGATATTAGAGTTGATTTCTGCACTCATTTTCATCTGTTGTGATTTACCCCTAGCCATAGAGAGATTTTCCTCGTAACACCCCTTAATTGGTCAAACAAGTCATCGATAATTGGTAAGGGATACTTATTCTTAATGGTCATCTTATTCAGATTTCTATAGTCTATGTACAACCTGAGTGTGACATCCTTGTTTTTCACAAACAAGGCTCGTGATCCCCATGGGGACACACTAGGATGAATGTATCCTTTGTCCATCAAATCCTTTAACTGTATTTTGATCTCAATGAGCTCTAGTGTCCTCATTCTATAGGGTGTTTTAGACACTGGCACCGCTCCTGGTACAACTTCTATTGAAAACTCAATATCTCTTCTTGGAGGTATACATGGTACCTCTTCTGGAAACACATCTTTACACTCTCTTAATATGGGATGGTCCTCTAGTCTTGGTTTATTGTTCTCAACAGAGTTCAACACTTGTACTGCATACAAAGGACATCCTTTTCTATAGTACTTCTTCACTTGAAGGGATGACATTTGTCTCACTGATACAAGATTTTAAATCCCTTGTAGGATTATCTTTCTCCCTTCTTCATCTTCACACTCCAAATTTTTACTGTAACAATCCAACTTGGTTTTATGGGCAACCAACCAGTCCATGCCAATCAACAGGTCATAAGATCCTAAAGGGGGCATGTTTAGGGTCACTTGGGTGGGTAATCCATTCATAATGAATTGGCATGATAGTATGGCCTCTGTTACTTTTCTTTTGGTTCCAATGGCTAGTTGTACTAGCCATGATTTAACATGTTTAACTTGCTCCAATTTATGTTTCTCAACATTTTGAGGGGAAACATAACTCAAATTAGAACTATGGTCAATTAAAATGGAAACTAGATGGTTGGTAATCATACCTTCCATCTCAACCATTGAAGCTTGGTGGCCAGCTTGCCTATTATCGAAGGTTTCATAAATTTGTGGCATGCTCCTAGCCACATCATTGACTATGGTAGCCTCTTGGATGTTGTAGCCTCAACAAATGTTCTTCTTTGCAACACCAATATTTCAAGGGTTCTCTCTTTGTGTTATTAGTCTTACCTGAGGCTGCTCCAAAGGGTTTATTTCCACTCTGAGATGGGAAATTTTGATGATATACACTTTTAGTAGGAAGGATCATCTTAGAACCTTTCCCATGGTTCTTAAATATTGAGGGTTTAAACCCCTTCTTCTTGAATCTTGAATTACTTTTCTTCTTCCAGTCCTCATAAGGTTTTGTCTTATTCTTGAACTTCTCATATCAATACCTTACCTTCCGGATAGTGTCTTCTAAACTATTTGGTTCATCAAAATCAATTATGTCCCACAAGGACTGAGGTAATCCACTAATAAATTGTTGCATCTTTAATTTTTCATCCTTTATGTAGGGAACATACCTTATTAGATCAAGACATTTGTTGATATATTCATCTATTGTGAGTTGTCCTAACTTGAGTTCATAGAAATCCTTGGTCTTCCCATCAAAGTATTTCTCTGAAAGATGCTTATTCTTGAAGTATTTCTCAAATTGTTTCCATGAAAAGTCCTTCTCATGGATTCCTTTCGCATTCCTAAGGTCTTCCCACCAAATGGAGGCCTTTCCATTCAGGTTGAAAATGGATATTTGAGCCTTTAAGTTCTTAGAGTAGTCATGGACTTTGAAGTACTTATTCAAGTCAACAAGCCAAACTTATTCTTCTTCCCCCTTCTTAATTTATCCATCGAAAGTGGGTGGTTTGGATTTTTTAAACTCTTTAGGGTCATGGATCTTGGAATGTTTCCTCTTCTTTCTTTTCCTCTGGGAATGTGAACTAGTTTTTCTACTAGAATATTCCTTGGAGTTGTCAGCTTCCTCACCAGAGGATTCTTTCGATGAGTGTCTCTTGTATCCATGTTGGGCCTTCTTTGAGGTTCTCCTTCTTTTGTGGCCACTTTCATGACCATTCTTTCATATCTCATGTGGACTTTGAGTTTTCTTAGTATTATGTATGTCAACAAGACTGGTTGTCGATCCATGTTGCAGTTTCGTTTGTATATCTGATAAGCTTTGCATTAGGACTGCGTTAATTTAAGTTTTATTTTCCTTCTCTTTCATCATCCTTTCATTGTCATCCTTACAACTTTGTAATTCTTCCATGAGGCTTCTTATGAATTTAGCCAAATCTAGAGGGGTTTCCACCGCCCTCCTCTCATCAGACTACTCTTATATGTTGTGGGATATTTCCCACAACTCATGGCATGTCACCATCCCTTACGCTATAGTTTTCCTATTGTCCACCGAATGATTGAGTGTTGATAAAACATTTTTTCTTAGTTAATAATCTACTAGTTTATGAATAGAATAGAGTTCATATTTTTCAAAACATATAACAACAACAAAAATTTGCATTCCTCTCTTCAATAGATATTTAGATAAGATTCTTAGAAATGGGGTAATATAGGGTGTCACCCTTAAATTTCTCTAATAATATTTTCATGTGAATCGTTCATGAGCCCAAGCAGACCAAGTGTTTTTTCCTGCTCTGATACCAATTTGTAACAAACCCGAACCCTAAGTACCCTTTTGGATGGGGAATCAAACAATTTATTTCCTTAATCATCTTGAATCCTCTTCTACTAAATTGTAGCTTTCTAATGACTGCTACCAAGCTCCAATCTGAGCTCTAAATTGCAAGTTATGGCCTCCCAAATCTCTTCGGGAGTTATTAGTCAAGGGCCACGTGGCACCCACGTAGATCCATATCACTCGTACCATCCCAAGTTCCCTAAAGTCCCAAAGATTCCCCAATGTTCCTACATCCATTTTGGAATTCCATCCACCACCCAATCCAACAACGGAGCTTCATCCTTGTTTAACACATAAACTTAAGGGAAATTCAGCGTTCGACACTGAACACCCCTTTTTATTTCTATGCGCATATCCTCCGGATTCCCAAAATCCCAAACTCCTAAACTCTCGAAGGATCCCAAAATATTTCCACGTGGCTCTGATCTTCGGTCCTTTTAGCTTATCTAAGATTCTACATCCAAAACCTTTGGAGTTCCAAAGTCCAAGACTCTCGAAGGGTCCACCTTTACACATGATGGTGTAGTAAATGATGAGGCAAGGGAAGGTGGGTCCCAAGTACTCCACCCACTAATAAGAAAAGATAATATGTGTCAAAGGGTGACACACGACAAGACATAGATGACATGTGGCCCCATCAGTGGGTGACACATGTCACATTCTAATGGGAACATAGGGCCTATGAAAATCACGAATCAAGGTGACACATGGTACATCGAACGTGGTTCCACGTCACCCTGGCGGATTTCAGTGTTCCACGTCACTCCATACTGACGGTCTTCCAATGCCTCTTAGATCTCATGGTTGAGTTGTGACCATGTATATCCAAATATCTATGGCCTCCGTTACTTCTTAACTTCGGCGTTCGGAGGATCCATCGTGTAACTTCCTCTTTGCTCCCAGAGTGGTCAACACTGGAATCATCACAACATAGATACAACGGCCAGGGGAGATCCTGAAGCCTCCATGGATCTATGGTTCTCGTCGTTTTGCGAGTTTAGTGTTCAAGGGTTCTACTCGCTCCACACTCCTTTTCTTCTAGAGTAGGACTTCTTCGAGGTATGTGGGTCCCTCCACTGGTTTATCGAACTGTTAAGAGGGTTCTCAATGGACTCCCCAGATGCATGGCTCACATTAATTCACAACTCTGGCATTCGAGAAATTTGGTGCTATGAAACATATGTTTCCCGAAGTGGTTAACGCCTGAATGACCTCGACGTAGATCCAACGACCAGCGAAAATATCGAATACCCTCGTATCTACGACTCATGTTACTTCATGATTGGTAAGTGGGTGAGGGTTTAACAATGGGGTAGGTCCATCTGCCACAATTAGGGAAACTGTCATATGTCGTTCAACCTCGTGGGTAACCGTAACAACAAGTTTCCTTCGATCGGTTTGATAGTGGTAAGGCCATAACACCTCGGAGCTCTAACTCCTGGAATTTTGAGTCCAGAAAAGCTTAGATCCTTTTGGGCCTAGCACAGGGTTCCTAGGCCTTGGTCATATGGGCCCTCAGATAATTCTCATGGGCTACATCCTTAAATCTTAGCTGTGATTTTGGTTAAGGCCATGGATATGAGCCCTCAGTCACATCGACGAAGGGTTTGAAGGAAATTCCCTCTCTCCACAGAGGTCAAAATTGGAAATCCTATGGAGGTAAATTTGAGGGGTTGGCAGGACTTAAGTATTCCAGCTAACTCTACCCCAACTCTTGCATTTTAAGGTGATTCCTTGGGGAGAATTCCCTTGGTATATTTCCAACCAGTATAGGGGTTGTAGCTTGTTCCTAGATTCACTTACACACCCATGTCCCATAACTCTCTAGATGTTAAGATGAGGAAAACATAAGACCATGTAAACGCAGAAGTTTACAGAAGAAAAATAAGCATTTATAATGATTTATTAAACATTGTAAAACTTAACCATAAATACACACATTCAACCATCACCTCTATTCCATTACACAGAGTATATAAATACTTATCAGAAACCTAAATCGTGAAGAAACTGTTGAGAGGGATGCATGTTTCCACCCAACTGTAGGCACATCCACTCCTTAATGGATTTATAGTTGGACACCCCCTAGCTAGACCATGATTCTATGAGAGAGACTCTTTCTTCTTGCTTAGAAAAATTCAAGGACATAGGTTACTCTCCTCCTCCCATAGGAACTTTGCATAATGGTTTTCTCTCTACCAAGAAAGGGGGTCTGCAACGAGTGCTTCCATAGTCACTCGTATTATTTGCAGCCCTGTTTATTAGCTTGGATTGAAAACACTGCCAATAGCTTCTTTCACCCACAACTAATTTGTTTCTCAGTTCTACCTCAAACCAGAGAACTATGAGCACTCTTTTTCTCTTTGGGAGATTGGCCTCCTGACTCTTCTTCCTCGCAGATCTTCCTCTATGCACAAAATACATTATTTTTCTTTCGTTCCTATGCAATATTGCATGGTTCTAAATCCCCATCTCATGGTCAGGTCAGGAAGCCTTCCATATGGGTACTCCGCCCATCTCCTCATTAACTCTTGAGGAAGGATTTCCAACTACCAGCGTGACTGGTAATTCATGTATGGGTTATAGGACTATTTTGGGTCTAAGTAATTAAATCCAGTAAGGTACTGGTCTGGTGGGGGTCATATCAACCATTTTTGTTTCCTCTCACCATCTTTTTCATAGCATCATGATCTATTGTTAAGAACCAAATATCAATATAGCATAGAAAAACCTCAGAAAAAGTACTCAATTCCTTGAAAAAGAGATAATTTCAGATAATAAGCCTCTTCGAGGGGGCAACCTCCTTTTACCCCACTTAAATGTTAAAGTACAAGATGATTCAAAATGAAAATGTCTCCTTGGTATATATAGGAGACTAGGAGGTATAA
>SNQJ01S0003605.1:153043-170088 GCA_010110895.2 Picea sitchensis
AGGTGGAACCATCAATTCATGGGACCAGATGAAACAAACCTTCTTGTTAAAATATCAGGATTATTGTAGAACCAGAGACCTAAAAGATGAAATCTTTCAAATGAATGCAAAAGAAAATGAATCATTAGAAGAATATGTCAAAAGATTTCAGTATAATTTTCAAATATCACCCTATGGTACATTACCAGGTGAAGTACTCAAAGCAAGTCTGATCAAAGGCATGAAAGATGAATGGGTAGAAACATTGAATTTAATGGGGAAAGGTGACATTTATCAGGAAACTTATGAAGACATTGTTCTATTGTGTATCAGGTGCTCACGAGGAAGTACACGGACCAGGTCAGGAATACTGACGTCCCTCACAAGAAACAACAATATCACCGGCGGGGGTGTTATGCGAGCTAAAGTTGGTAATCTCCTAGAAAAATTTAAAATAGATATTTTGAGCACTCTGACTACACAATTGGATGTATTGCAAGACAAACAAAAAAAGGTAGAAGTAGAGAAAACATTGGCTATATTTTATGACAGGTGCATAAAGAAACATGGTCCAAGGGAATTCCCCTTGGATATAGTTCTAGTTTGCACTATTTGTGCCAAGGATCACAACACAGATGAATGCCCATCACTCCCTAGATTGAAAGTTGTATTCGAAGAAGCAGAAGAGGAAACAAAACCATTATATCTGTTGGCTCAGCGCCATTAGTGGCAGTCTTGGCCTCAAAATACATTACAGGACCCTTCCTCTTTCTTTCCTGGACAGTATAATCAACAACTGAATTTTGGCAGCACATGGCAGGGTTAGCCATTTACTAATCAGAATTGGCAGCCCCAGTAGTACCCACCTGCAATTCCTACCTGGCCAAACCAGCCCACCACAAACCCCAACTGGAAAAATCAACCAACTACAAGTTCCAATTGGCCCAATTCCCAATACCCCACCTCATCCTGGAAAAATTCGAATAATACCTACCCTCCCCAATGGCCTAACTCGACTGCCCAAAACAAAAATTGGAACCAGAACTGGCAGTGCCCCATGGGGATGAATAACCAACCTATGGGGATGGCCTCTCAAACCCAACCCCCATTACAAACTCCACTCTCACTGCCCCAATCACAATTGCACCCTCAATTACCTGCCCATCCCCACCCAAATCTCAATAACAGACCAACTCAACTCGTCCAGATTATGGAAAGTGGAGAAGGGGAAATCAATCCAGTAGGATGCACTGAACTTCGATTAATATCGGGGTGCATAATCTCCCCTGAACAAAATGATGTTCCCTAAGAACAGGGGAATGAAAAACAACCAGCAATAACACCCTCGACTGTGGTAATCACAGAAGAAATCGAGCAAGGTGGAACATAGTTGAATCACAAGACTCTGATAAGGATGCAATTCCCTCCCCTCCGTTCCTCGGAAGACTGATGATAGTGAAACCCACCGCATATCCTAACTTCGACATTGTAGGGGAACTCAATAATTTATACATCAAAATTCCACTCCTGCAAGCCCTGCAAGACATACCGATCTATGCAAAGACAATCAAGGAGCTATGTGGGAGGAAGCCCGTCAGAAAAATAAAAAATTCATCATCAACAGTTCATGTAGTGGGAGCCTTATCTGATCTAATTTTGGGTAGAGAAACACCATTCAAATATGCATATCCAGGGGACCCCATAGTAACAGTTCAGATTCAGGGTTGTTCCTTTCTAAATACCCTAGTTGATTTGGGGGCGGCCATCAATATTCTAACTATGGAAACCTGTAATTCCATGGGTCTTAACTCTTTCAACCCAACCCCGATTATGTTGCAATTGGTCGATCGATCAGTGGTCAAACCACTCGGCACAGTACATGATATAGCCATTTCAGTTGATTCTTGGGAATATCCTGCATATTTTCTCATCATCAACCCAAGAAGTGGACTCGAAAGGCATCCATTGATATTGGGAAGACCGTGGCTCACGACAGTTGATGCGTACATAGTCTTTCGATCGGGTACAATGACAATTTCTAGAGGAGGGGTTACAAGGAATCTCATCTTATATCCTCCAGTCAAACCTAGTCCAACGATCGTACACCCGCAATTACCACCACCACGATATCCAGAGAAGGATTTGTGTGCCCCACTCACGATGGAAGAAGCCCTCAAGCTCAAGAATTAACTAGAGGATGATGTAATCAGTGGGTATATTAACAACCCAACCATTGTAACTAACCCAACATGCCAGATGCTCCGAGATGTTCTAGACTGTGAAGCACAGGGAGATCCGCTGGAAGATTTAATGGAACAACAAATTCTGACTACCGTTGTTCACAATATAAAATCCATTGAGATCGCACCAGGGAAGTCTCTGAACATTAATGCCAACCTAGAAGAGCAACAACAACAAAAGCTAATCCAAACCCTCTCTAAATACTAGCAAGTTTTTGCCTAGGAATACTCTAATATGAAAGGTATTGATCCACAACTCTGCACACACCACATTTATATTGAGAAATATGTCTAACCTAACCGATAATCACAAAGAAGACTGAAACCCCACCTTAGAGATATTGTTAAAGAAGAGCTACAAAATTTGTTGGATGTAGATTTTATATACCCTCTCTCAGATAGTCGATGGGTTTCCCCATTAGTCATCGTCCCAAAAAAAAATGGGAAGTGGAAAATATGTGTTGATTATAGGGATATAAAAAAAGATACTCAAAAATACCATTTTCCATTACCCTTCATCGATCAGGTCTTGGATACCTTGGCAGGGAAGAAATTTTTCTCTTTCCTAGATGGTTTCAGCGACTATAATCAGATCCAGATTACCCCAGAAGATCAGGATAAAATGGCATTCACCTATCCCTGGGGTACCTTTGCCTACAAAGTATTTCCCTTCAGACTTTGTAACACTCCAGCTACATTCCAAAGGGCCATTTTGAGCATATTCAGTAATCTGATTAGCGAAGGGCTTGAAGTCTACATGGATGATTTCACCCCGTACGACGACGACTTCGATCAAGCCTTGAATAATCTGGAGAAGGTATTGGAATGGTGCATCGCTACCAGGTTATGTTTAAGTCATGAAAAATGTCACATGATGATGATAGAAGGTGTGGTATTAGGGAATTACATTTCTGCAGATGGAATTAGAGTAGACCTAGCAAAAATTGAGGTAATCCTTAATCTACCTACTCCACACACACAAATTGAGGTACGTAGTTTCCTTGGTGCTTCAGGATACTATCGCAGATTTATGCCAAATTTTTCAAAAACCGTTGTGCCCTTACATGCTTTGACAGGTAATGTAGAATTTCAATGGTCTGACAAATGTGATGTGGCTTTTGCAGGACTCAAGAAACTGATCTCAACAGCACCAGTGTTGAGAGGACCAAATTGGAAAATACCATTTCAAACTTCCACCGATGCCTCGGACATTGCCATAGGCGTTGTTCTTGGACAGGAAGAAGAAAAGAAACCCTACGCCATTTATTTCATTAGCAAGAATCTAACTCTAGTTGAACTTAATTATACAGTAACAGAGAAAGAGTTTTTAGTTGTTATACATGCCATCAATAAATTCCATCATTATATAACAGGCTATCCAGTTATCTTGTATATTGATCATTATGCCATTAGATATCTAGCTAATAAACCAATTACTAATGGATGGGTCACTCGATGGTTATTATTATTGTAGGAATTTGATATCACCATCAAAGATCGACCCGGGAGAGAAAATATTGTCGCAGACTTCCTGTCCTGCATCCCAAAAACAGACGACTCATTAACAATTGAGGACCAATTTCCAAATGAGAATCTATTTGTTTTCGACACAAAAACACCTTGGTACGCTGATGTAGAAAATTATCTAGCAGTGGGAAGATTACCGACACATTTATCATCAAAGGAAAGATGATTTATCGTCCAGCATAGTGCACGATTCACTTGGATCAGTGGATATATTTTACACACAGGAGCTGATCTCCAGATCCGGCGATGCGTACGAGAGGATGAAATCTATGACATACTGAAAGCAAGATATGATGAGCCCTGTGGGGGGAATTTTGTAGACCGCAGGACTGGACACAAAATCTTACAGATGGGCTATTATTGTCCCTCAATATTAAGAGATGCCAAGAAATATGTTCAGACATGCGATAGCTGTCAGCGGATGGGGAAACCAAGTTAGCCTGATGAAATTCCCTTGAAAACACAAGTAGTCGTAGAACCATTTGAAACATGGGCGCTGGACTTCGTCAGCCCCTTTAATCCAAAGTCAAATCAAAAGGCCTATATTCTCGTTGCAATGGACTACATGACCAAATGGGTAGAGGCGGAAGCTTTACCAAATACAATAGAATAAGTAGTCATCAAATTCCTTTTCAAATTGTTTGTACGATATGGACTACCCAGAGAAATAATTACTGATGGAGGGTCACAATTTACAAGCCATAGAATCACCACCACCCTGGAAAACTATCACATTAAGCACATAGTTACTTCTCCATACCACCCATAAGAAAATGGGCAAGTAGAAAGCACCAATAAGGTCCTAGAGGCAATCCTGATGAAGACTGTCTCAACAAACAGATAGAATTGGGATATTGAGCTCCCAAATGCCTTATGGGCTTATTGTACAACTTGGCGTAACACCACTGGCTACTCTCCTTACCATCTAGTCTATGGTAAAGAACCCATATTCCCAATCAAATTCAAGATCAAGATCCTAAGAATGCCCCAGGAAATTGGACTAAATCTTACAAAAGCACATAAATTATGCCTTCAACAACTCAATGAATTGGATTAATCACGCTTGTCTGCTGTGGAGTGCACAACTGTTATCCAGGGACAGAGAGAAACCTAGCGTGACAAGCATATCAAGAAGAAATCATTCAAGAAAGGCGACTGGGCACTCCTCTATGATTCCAAATTTCAGTACTTTCCTGGGAAATTACAGACACGATGGCTAGGGTTGTATGAAATTAACGGAGTCCATGATAATGACACGGTTACTTTGAGCACCATCGATGGGTCTGGATCACCCTTTCTGGTCAATGGACACCGGCTGCGACTTTACCACCAGCCACCTTCAAAAGATTATTTCTATCAAGAAGTAAGTAAAGACCCTATGGTGCATATTTTGGCTGGCTGGAAAGGTAACCTAGCCACCCCAACTCCATAAATGATGTATTTTGTTTATACTATACATACTATACATAGTTTTCCAACTGAGTGGTTAGTTTTTATTTGTTTTATAAAAAGTCATCTAGGAAACAAGAATCAGGACAGATAACTACAATAAGAACCTTTTTCTGTTCCATACTCCTATTTTGTCTTATCACACGAACTCTGTCTTTTACATGTTCATGACGATTCTTTTCCTTTTTCATGTGACTGTTGTTCCTTTTCGCGCAACTATTGTTCCTTTTCGAGCAACTGTTGTTCCTTTTCGTGTGCCTGTTGTTCCTTTTTTGCACGCCTGCTGCTCCTTTCGAACAGAACAACTGTTGTTCCTTTTCGCGTGGCTATTGTTCCTTTTTGAATGGAACAACTACTGTTCCTTTTTCGTGCGCCTACTACTCCTTTTGAATGGAACAACTGATGTTCCTTTTCGCACGCCTGTTATTCCTTTTTGAATGGAACTACTGTTGTTCCTTTTCGGGCGCCTACTGCTCCTTTCGAACAGAACAACTGTTGTTACTTTTTCGCGCACTTGTTGTTCCTTTTCTTGAACGGAACAACTGATGTTCCTTTTCGCGTGATTGTCTTTCCCTTCTTTACTATTCAAATGCTAGTCATTCCTCCATAAGTGTGGATTTCATCAAATAATTTTCACCAGCACTATTTCTAATCGTCATTACAACGATCTGTCATTATTTTGTGGATGGTCCCTCACACCTTATCAAAAAACAATTCATGGAATAATCTCTCTGAAATATCTTAAACCTTGTTCATAATCGATCGCCACCATAAGTTGTTTCTTTCCCTTATATATAAAAATATACCTGAATGATATTCTACCTCTATATTATAAGGAGTCTTCAACACACTTTTACTTGGCATCTTTAGACTTCCTTATACCATCCCTTACTCTTAAGGAGTAGGTGAGCCTCACTTACAAAAAAAAATTAAAAAAGAAAATATATATATATATATAATAAAATTTTCCCATAAAGAATGGGGGGTCTCATCACGAGCCAACCTACCACGATTATAGGATACTAACGTAAGTGACATTCCCACTATGGCTACCACACCAGGGTAATGGTCTTTGACACTTTCTTTTGTCAAAGGACAAGAAGTCTCATCACGAGTTGGCTTATTCATTTAAGTTACAATCTAGTGAGTGGAATTATCATCATCTGGCTACCAAACCAGGATAATGGTCTTCCTGGGAAAAGAAAATTCAAATATTTATTAAGAAAATATACAAACAAATAAAGATACAGAATAAAAACCTTTTTCATAAAGAACGAGGGGTCTCATCAAGAGCCAGCCTACCACGATCATAGGATACTAATGTAACTGACGCTCCCACTATGGCTACCACACTAGGGAAATGGCATTTGACATTTTCTTTTGTCAAAGGACAAGAGGTCTCACCATGAGCTGGCTTGTTCACTTAAGTTATAATCTAGTGAGTGGCATTATCATCATCTAGCTACCAAACCAAGATAATGGTCTTTTTGGAAAAAGATGATTTGCACGTGTATTAAGGATATAGGCTCATATAAGGGTTAAAATGCAACCCTACCAAAGCTATGGATGTCTGCAGGCAACAACGACTTTGTCTGTGGTATGGAAGATTATCTCAAAATACCAAGTTTTTGCGTGTCTCTAGATCTCCTTTACTTAAATAATGAAGCTATCATATCAGTTATACTCAATCACTCGGAAAAGTAACAATATTATGCTATGTGGAATAAAAGAAAAAAAAAACAAATTTAATTTATTTTTGATTGATTTATCCATAAATCATTTTTTGAACATAGGTGTAATAAAGTTACAAATTCCACACATCAAACAAAAGATCGTTTAAATGATTTTTTGTGGCATGTGTTTTTTTTTTTTTAATTATATATGATTAGTCCCTATCGGTGACGGCAACGCAATCATTACCTCTCACTCGAAAATACCTGCACTCATTACCTCTGCCTACATTGACGGTGGAGGAAGAACTCTACATTAATGAGGGGGGATGCTCGACACAGTTCCCGACTAGATGTAATGATTGTAGTAAATATGAAACCCATGTCTTTATACATTTGTTGTCACTGATATTTTCTATTTTTGGTATCTTCTTCTCCAAAGCTGGTCTAACCAAATTTGTAAATAGGAACGGCAGTCGTTCTTTATTTTTCACAGAAATATGGGTGGGAAAAGTGTGCACAGAGAGCCGACATTACTCCGGGTTACAGAATAGGCAAGAGAAATCCTACATCGCCTAGGGTGGACCGAGTACTTCAGCTGCTTGCAAGGATATGACACAAACGTAATGCTTGAATTCTTTCAAAACCTGCAAGGAGAAATTTCTACGGTGTAAGGCATACAAATATCAGTTACCCTGAAAATCGTAGTAGAAGTCATAGGCCTCCCTAACACAAGCATTCAATGGACAGGGAAATACACGAAGCTGAGGGAAGCTGTGGAATCTTTCACAGAACCTGGGGAAGAATTGGATTAAAAAGGAAAGGGACTTAATCCCAGTAGCCTCAGTGAACCTTGGAAGGAACTGGAGGGGATAGTTCAGTGGTACATCACCTACGATGGATGATATGACGTAATATGACCTCACCATCTCAAATTGTTGGCAGCCTTGAAGCAACGATTAGTACTTAATCTACCTTTGTTCCTGAATACCATACTACATGAAGTTTCCTTAAGAACAGTTTCCTTAAACTAATAGTGGATAAAGCATTGAGTCAAACTCAGTTGACTTGGGAGAATCTCATTGAGGCCAATAGACCTCCACAACTGGAGTAGGAGACTACCACCCAAAGAGAAATTTCACCACCTTAAACCGAAGTTGAAGCAGACCCTGCTCAAATCACTGAGACCTAGACCTCACAGACATAAGCATTAACAAAAAGGAAGAAGAGAACAATGGCTGCTCCTAGATCCCCCCCTAGGACAATGAAGAGAAGCAGACAAACTCAGGAAACAACTAAAGCAATTTAGGATGCAACAAAGCACCCTGAAGAACTTCATAATTTCATAGAACAACCTCTACAGGAAAATGTTCAAGCAATTGAGCAAGCAGAGAAGACAACACAAAAGGATGATCAGGGAGACACCCAACCTACAGTAAAGCACGTGACAAGACACTTTTTGAAGAGCTATGAGATAAAAATAGCTCAAGTTTTGGGGAACTTAGGAACCTTAACTGACAGAGATGAAAATAATCTGGAAAAAGACCCAGAACTAGCCTCCTCTTCAAAACCAGCTGAAGACTTTCCTGATATTGAAATGTCTTTTCCAGACGATACAGCACAGCAAGAATTTATTTTTGAAATGAGAGACCCTCTTGGACAACCAGAGCACTTGGAAGGAACATAGGGACAACCATCTGCTGGCCGGAATGAAGAAGACCTCAAGATCCCTCATAAACAAAAATCAGCCAAAATCTAGAAACAAATTAGGAAATTAAAGAAAGAAAACAAATTGTTGAAGAAAAATGCTAAGAGGGTTGAGGTATTAAAGTAGAAGGTGGGAAAACTCAAGGAGATTATCAAGGAGTTGAGGAAACAACTAGAACTAGCAGACACGATCCACAAAAGAAAGAAAAACAAAAGGGGCAGAATGCAAGGAAGAAACCCTCTTCCTAAGAAAGCAGTTAGTACAAATTATGTAGGGATATAGACAGACCCTGAGGAATTAGTGGTAAAATAAGCAGTAGTTCAGGATGAAGATGTAATTCCTGTAGAAACACAAGATATGGTTGATGCTGAGATACAGACAAACACTCTAATTTTAGAGGAAACAACTCAACTCTTTGAGCATAATGCTACTATTAGGAGACTGGAGGAAGAACTACTGCAATCTCAACAAACCCTGATTCAAAATAGAGGTGAATTACTGACTATAGCAGAGCAGTCCCAGGAACAGAGTACTATCATAAATAGACTGGAAGCAGAGCTTGCACAGACCCAACAAGCATTAATTCGCTCTAGAGAATAAATGAATGAATATAAAGCATGCCAATCTCAGGCACAGGGTGCCATCATTGATAAGCTAAAAGAAGAATTGGGACAAGCCCAACACGCATTAACTCAATCCAGGGAAGAGATAAGCACTGTGGAAGAATACCAAGCATCTCAATCTCAAGCACAGAGTGCCACCATTGATAGACTAAAAGAAGAACTTACACAAGCCCAACAAGCATTGGTCCAACACCAACATGGAATGGTAACTAGGACTGAATATCAAAGGATTGTTAAAGAATTGAAGGACATGACAACAACAGAGGGTGAGACCTATGCTGTGCTCACCAGAGCCCAAGAGAAGATAAAAAAGGTGCAAACCCAATTGGANAACACCAACATGGAATGGTAACTAGGACTGAATATCAAAGGATTGTTAAAGAATTGAAGGACATGACAACAACAGAGGGTGAGACCTATGCTGTGCTCACCAGAGCCCAAGAGAAGATAAAAAAGGTGCAAACCCAATTGGAAAAATCTTTGGAGCAAATCAAACACATATGTGATGTCTACTCTGATGCCATCAATTGTAGAGCCCCTACCACTAATTATGTTTTATTCTTGCTGGAACAGTATCTATTGTTGAGAGTGAAGGCCATCAGATCAGGTAAACCCATTTCATTTGCCACTGTACCAGAATTTATTTCCTGTTTCATAGATCAGGAAGAGAAGGTACAATACCTTCTGTGTGAATTATATTTCCACAATTTCATTTTGGAAGAAGATAGAGGAGACAACCTTGGTCCCTTCATAGGGGACATACAGTTCCAGGCATTCCTGTCCTTTACTAGGAACCAGGTCAGATGGGGTAAGGCTCACAAAATGTTCATAAAGAGGGAAACTGGTTTAGATATTTGGATTAGAGGAGAGCCTCCAAAATCCTTCCCAGCCATCATGAGACATAAGACCTTCATGAAAAGGGCGGGGGTTATGAACTCATTGGCTCCTATCCATTTACAGGTCATCCGTTCAGGTATCACATATTTTAGAGAACTCAAGGAAGAAGCTCTTGCTTCTTCCAAGCTAAGATGGGATGCAGGGATGATTTTAAGGATGGAAATTTATTTTAAAATGTAGAAACCTTGGCGAATCTTACTTATCCTTCATATGTTAACTGTAAATGTTTGGCGATATTTTTGTAACAATATTCAAATTTCTAAGGATTTTATATAGTTTTTATAATTTTTTGGCGATTTTTAAGGTAAAATAATTTTATCCTATAGAATTTGGGCGAATCATTTTTAAAATAGCAAATTTCGTTTTTCGAAAAACCATGGAAAATTAGCCCATGAGCAAAATTTAGCCCCTAAAATCATCCATGATGGGATGCATCCTCCGATGAGGTTAAAAGTAGAGAGCCCTTTAGATTTAGGAATTTCTTTGCAGCAAACTTCGGAGTGGAAAGGTATTCTGGACTACTCTAGGAGGAAGGGCCTGTTTGGATGGGATGCAGGTATAACTCCCCTCTCATCTGGTTTCCTCCAGAAACTCACCAGAGGGATTATCAAATTAATAAAAAGAGACAGGACGCTACTTTTGACGAAATCAAAAGAAATAATGGTTTCAGGAGACCTGGTGAACCAACTTTTCCTCCCTACAGTATAGCTGCTTTACATGTAATATTCCATCTTGCATGAGGACATCCGAGAATGTAATCTGGGGGGTATGTTGGGTTACGAAAAAGGTATAAATATCTTCCTTTTTCCCACAGTTCATGATATGATTTTGATTGATTCTTCAGATAGTTAGGGATAAATAGGAAAGAACGTGATTAATATGTCTCTTAGGGTTGTTATTTATTTATTATTAAATAGATTCTAAATTACGATTGGAATGGTTTGATTTTTTTGCAGAATTGGATAAATAACTGTCAAAGATAACCAAAGAGATCTTGCCTATGCGCAAGCCATTGGAGGTTGAAGACTTTTTAGGCACAAAGCAGTTTTGAAGATAATGCATTTTCTATATTGTAACTTTATAATAGTAAAGAAATCCTGAGGATATTTCGATCCTCAGGATAGCTTGATTTATCTAGATTATTGTAATATATAAGAGGATAATAGATCCAGAAAAAAGAGAGAAAAAAACACATTCAAGTATTTTAGATTCAAAATTGCTCTGCGCAAGCAGTTTTTGTAAATGTTTCACCAACTATGGAATCAATGAAAGTTTTCATTGTTTCTACCATTTCTGTGTTCTGAGTTTCTCATAGCAGTACTTCTGAAGATTGAGGGCCCAGTATGAAGGAGCTACTGTCTCGTTCTGTAATTGTATTAGTTCGAAGTTTGATTTCTATTTTGTGATTCAGATCTCTTTTACAATAGCCAAGGATAAATGCATAAGTGTGTTAATGATTTTATGATTGTTTGCATATAGAAGACATACATTTCCCTAAAGTATTAATGATTTCCATTACAATTTCCATTTTTGAAGTTGTTGCTTAACAGTTCCTCACATTTTCATCTGCGCTATTCCGTTTCCTTAGATTTACGATTGTTGTTCCTTTCGGTTAAAGTTACAATAGTTGTTCCTTTCGGTAAAAGTTACATTAGTTGTCCCTTCTGACTAGATTACAATTGTTGTTTCTTTATGTAGATAGAGTAATTCATTATTTCCTTTTCAGTAATCAGAATTCATAATTGATAGTTAATTCTGCAAGTCCTCACTTAGATTCAATTACTATTTTTTAGTTAAGAGAATTCAATAAATTAATTAGTTCCTTTCCACTTTATAGCATCTTAGTAATCAGATTTCAATTCCATTAGTTCTTAGAATCTTTGGTGAACGTTTGAGGAAATTGATTGTTGATGAACTCAGATTTGGTTTAGCTACATGATTTTAGGCTACCTGCATAGGCTTTGATGATATTCTTGAGATAAAAGACGAATCTCTGGGTTGATAAATTAATGTTAAACTAAGGTTGTTTTTAGGACACCTTTAGACACCAACACCTGCGATGCCAATAAAGGGTTAAATACTAATGAATGTTAACTGCTAAGTGTTCTGTTAAAACATTGTGATCAGAGATCTGTGTCCTAGCTAGGTTGTAGACACCTGTGTCCTGCAACCCCCCTTGCCTCTACCTAAGGTGAGACTTCATCTACTTCGCAAGTGTTGACGAAAGGGCTGGTATTTATGGTTTTGTTGGTGTGTTGTTGAAGCATTGAACCCTAGGTATTCCTTTGTGCCAACTAATGGTTCCGTTGTCGGGACATGAAATTGTGATTGTTGGGAATTGAGGAAAAGAGAAAGCTTTGTGCGTAGATCTATTGTTGTAGTGCACAATACTCTACTTGACTTGTGAAGCTCTATGCTAAGAAGAGAAGTATGATCTAAAGAAAAGAGGTAAGATATTAAAGATTTGTGCTCTTATAAAGGTAAGATAAGTGGAAATTTTTGTTTCGAAAGCATGGATCTAGGTATATTTGATAGATTTCATCCTAGTCTGAAAACTAGGGAACAACTAGAAGAAAGAAGATGTGATATGAATAGATCTGATAAAAATAGAGAAATATATGGTATCCCTATGCATAGAAAGAAATTTTGGACTAACAAGCAGATGCAGGATCCTAGAGAGAATTTTTTGCAGGTCCATCACTGTGATCCCAGTGCGCAGTACAAGAAAGATTGGGGATCATCGAAGAGAAAGAGAGGATTAACTCTTTACTATAGTTGCATAAGACCGGAACATCTTGCTAAGGAATGCCCTAGTAGAAGTCCTATTTTCCTTTGTTGTAAGGCTATTGGACATGAAGTTTTGGATTGCCCTTGAATTATTGCTAAAGTTGAGAAGATGAACATAAGACAAGAAAACCATGAGGAAGGTCAAGAGACTAAGAATATGGTAAATAACTAGAAAGAATCAAAGACTATATTATTGCAGATGAAAGAAACATTGAATGATCACAGAGACATCAGTTTATCGAACATTTTAAAAGAGAAAGAGTGCATAGAAACAAAAATAGGAGACTTCGACATAGACCGTGTATTGGATGCAGAAACAGAGGTGAACATTATGACAAAAAGTACTTGGGAAATCTTAGGAAATCTTGCTATGATTCCTTCATTGGGAGGAATAGAATTGTTTAAAGGAAAGATAATAACCCTATGTGGAAGACTTGCCCATGTACCTATGGTTGCTCATGAAACATCGACAGAAGAAGAATTCAAGGTCATTAAGTTTTTTGAGAACAATACTCCCTTTGCACTTTTGTTAGGAAGGACTTGGATCGAGAGAGATCATACCTGAAGGAGAGAGGAAGAGGAAGCTATAGAATAGAAAAAGAAAGAATTAAGGGATTTCATGGCTAAGAGAATAACTTGCTTAATAGAAGAACAAGAGGAAAAGTCAAAGAAACTGAGGGCCAGAGACTTAGATGTCAAAGTTGAAATAACACAATAATGCTTAAAGAACCTATTCATGTAGGAGAGTAGATCACCTACTCTAGAAACAGTAAGAGAAGAAGTATTATCCTCGAACCTTGTGAAAGATCCTCAACAGTGTGAACTTACTATGCTAAGAAAAGATAAGAACAATAATGGAAAGAGGAATCCAGAGATGCAAATCATGGGAAAGAAAGATAGAAATCTCTGTAAGAAGAGAGCAAAGCTAGAAAAATTGCAGGAGGTTCCAGAGAGGACTTCGCAGAAGGAAGGTTTGGAGAACTTGAACCTCGCCGAAATAGCAAAACAAAACTGACTGGAAATTCTCCACGATGAAGCAATATGACAGTTGGAGGCATCTTAGCCATTAGAAAAATGCTTCAGAACGGCTAGAAACAAAGTTATTGCCGAAACGTTCGCCATTGGACCGTTGGGACCATGCCATAATGGATGGAATCACATGGATTGAGGCATTCCTTCTCGTTGGAGGAGTCCATTACAACATTGTCTATTTATCCCATCGAGCATTGCACCAAGGACACTTTCACGAATTGTTATTATCCGATCCCATAGAGAACTAATCTCTTTCATGTAGTGCTTATTGTAATTGCGCCATCCATTCTGCTACCCTGTTTTTTTTTCACCGACCCGAGATATCTGATCTTGAGTGTGTATGTCGGGTGACCTTAGCGCAGTATATAAATCCATAAAAGAAATCCTCATAGACGTCATGGCTAAGAAGTCTTGTCTGTAGGAGTATAGGCCTCATAGACGAGAGGAGTGCAAGCATCCCCATCGATTGCACGTCGATCTGGGCCATCCTGGACTGCGACAGAGAAGAGAAGAAAGCATCGTGATGAATTAGCAAACGCGAAGTTCATCCCATCAATCCTTCTCGGCTATATCCCTCCTCTGGTTGGCGCGGTTAGTCATGATAGCATCCCAAGGGACTTAAAATATACACTCATTACTGCGTACCTCCCGAAGGGGATACACACAGTTGGACTGTAGTTAGGACAGATTATGGCACTAAATATCAGTGACTTCAACTTAGGAGACCGAAAGAACTATGGCATGCTCGCGCCACACAAGTATTTGATAAAGACAACGGGGAAAAATTCAAAGATAATCCCCCATCCATGGACTATGGACATCACGAGATCAACCATCCTCAATGTGATGAAGATAACACACTTCGACAGACATCAGAAGGTTAACGCGTGCGTTAAAATCCTCCTGTCATGCTACCATGGTGGTTACTTGTGGTTGGATCGGTGCATCACAGTAGATCCAGTGTTGATCCATCAGATCACCGGATTAAGCATGCAAGGACACAACCCTCAGGATTTTTACCTAGGGAAGGCTGCAGATCGTGCCTTGGCGCAACGCATAAAAGAAAATTACGACGATGTAGAGAAAGGGAAACAGGGCTACAAGGTAGCCTCCATCCAGAATTGCGCAATGCGCTTAGCTTGTCAGTTGATCAATGTTAATCTCATTAGGAAGAACCGACCAATGCAAGTCACGGGGTTCGTCATCGACCTCGTAGGAAAATGCATCGAAGGGATGAAAATGAGCTAGGCGAGCTACCACATAAATGAGCTGGAGCAATATTTCCACAAAGAAAAAGACTAGGGCTACGAGTTTCATTTTAGCTGGTTGTTGATTCTCATTGCCTTCATTGCTTGGGAGATGCCAGAAGGAGTGACCTTCCCTGAAATTGAGCCATCTAAGCCACTGGCCGTGAAGTTCACTAATCTCTGGTATTTGAGCGACATGGAAAAACAATGGAAATCCAATGCGGTATTCCACACATATTATTTACAGTTGAAGAGGGTCATTGAATCTTTCCCTCGCATGACGTCGAATACTCTGCATAGGTTCAAGCCACTTGTGAAGTTCCACGTAGATAGGCATTTTATTTACATCACTGCGCGTGGGGATGAACACAAAGAAGAGCTCCAGTCCTATTACAAACTCACAAAGGAGGACATGGAAGAAATCACCAAGGAATGGACTACAGAGTTCCTTGTACCGGTCAAACATATAGAAATCTCCAACCCTGACCTCATCGGAAGTCCTGTAGTCACTCAAGAAGAGTATGATGGACCCAGTAGCAGTAGGAAGAAAAATAAGGAAGAGGTAGAAGAATTGAACATCGCATCAAAGGAAACTACACCAGATTCACCTGAAGGAGGATGATATGATGAAGTAGACAAAGAAGAGGATGAAGGGGAAGAAAAAAAACAGGAACATGGAGAAGTGACACCACCTAAAGATCCCATCACGGAGGTTGATACATCCAAGAAAAGAAAGGGTTCCCCAAAAGAACCTTCATCGTGAAAGAAGTCAAAAGCCAATAAAACTACATTTCAGACTATGCTCACAGTAGATGATATTGACCTCATCATCATCGTTGTATCAGATACCTCAGAGGACATTTTGCAGCGAAGCGAAGCCAAACAGGAGACAATGTTTGACAGGATCAAGGTGGAGCTCAAAGGGTTACAATAGGCTCTTTATTCGAGTCGCGTAGTGTCTATTGCGTCGTTGTCAGCAAGGGACATAGAAGTAGTATATGAGCCTTCCCCGCTAGGCAGATTAGCATATTTGATAGAGGTTCACCTTCGTCGGATCCAAGGGAAAAGGAGCAGGCCACAAAGGAATTAAAACAATCAAAATAAGAATCCCTAGAGATACGCCAGGTTGTGCAGCAAGAGAAAGATGATCTCCAAGCGAAGTTTGCAGAGGATAAAGCGCAAATCCAAAGGAAAAAGAATAGCTGCCCACACAAAAGATGGGAGTCAAGGAGGCAGTCACCAGAGAACTTCACTCTATGTCGCGCCTCACACAAATAGAAGAAGACACAGTGGAGAGTCAACTGGAGAAGCTCGTTGAAGCTATTCAATAGCTTCAAGTAAGAGTGGATGAAGTGGAACTGAAAGTCGTGCCAAGAACTCCGAAGCAAGTGCGAGATCAGAGGGAAGAAACTTCTTGGAGAGCAGTTGAAAGAATCAAGGCATTGGCCTTATAATGCAAGCAATTAAGCAGTCAAAGTGCGCAAAACTATGAGCACCTTGTAGAGGACCCAAAACTAAGGACATTGGAGTCACAACTCTAGGAGGCAAAGAAAAAAGCAGTGACAGTACAAGCACAGTTGAAGTCACTGTCAGTAGTCGAGAGGATGAAAAGGTCCCAGGAACAATGGACTGTTCAACAACATGTCCATGCCATCTAGAGTAAAGTCATGGAAGTGACCCAGAGGATATAGCTAGTGAAGGATGAAGCCTGCACACCTTTTGAGGAGATTGAGGGACAAGGTGCATAGCTAGAACAAGCAGTCACCACAATGGAACAACCATTGGAAGGACTGGTGACCGAGACATTTATTCAGGAGTTCACTGAGCAGGAGGCTGGCAAAGCAGCTCGAGCCAAGCTCGAGGCCTTCGAAGAAAATTTTCCCAAA
>SNQJ01S0003605.1:170200-181890 GCA_010110895.2 Picea sitchensis
TGGGTTTAGGATTTATGTAATGGGTATGGGATGTCGGCCCATGGGTTTACCCATGTTTAGGCCCATTTTGTAAAGTATAAATAAGTATCTAGGAGATGTAAGAAGAATTCAGTTGTGAGTCAGGCAATTGCGAGTAAGTTGTAAGCCAGTGAGCTAAGTGAAAATAGTTGTAAATTCTTTGTGCATACTATGTGTTGAGAACTTGCACAACTAAGTGCAAGTGATTGTAATAAGGCTCTGTGTTGTGCCAAGATCAGGGAAGGAGGATCTAGTGAGGTGCGCGCAGATCTCCTGTCCTACGTGGAGTTGGTTTTGTGGCTTTGTGAATTGAAAGAAGATAATAAAGAGAAGAAGAGTTGGTGGACGTAGCCCTGCATTGGGGGTGAACCACATATATCCTATGTTGTGATTGCTTTGTGTCATTGATGTGATTTATACTTAGTGTTGAATATTTATGTATGTTATATGCATATGATATAGTATCTTAGTGCTTAATAACTTGGATGAATGCTATATTTGTTGATGCTATGTGCTAAATGATCATATATGTTTAGATCTTGTTGAATACTGTGTTGTTCTGTAATTACTGTTTTACCTGCGATGTGAATAAAGGGTTAAAGACTAATGAATGTTAACTTCTAAGTTCTCTATCAAAGCATTGTGATCACATATCTATGTACAAGCTAGGTTATGGACACTTTAGTCCTGCAACCCCCCTGCCTCTACCTCAGGTGAGACTTCATCTGCTTCATAGGTGTTGCCGTAAGGGGAAGTAGTTAGGGTTTTTTTGTGCATTGTTGAAGCATTGAACCCTGGGTATTCCCCTGTTCCAACACTAACCCTAGGAGATGAAGCGCCAAAAGTGATGTGGACCCTGTTTGGGTAAGTTAGTACATCAACTTCCCAGGGTTGTAACTTTTTCATACGATCTTTGTTTTATGTGCATGATAGCTTGTTGGAAAGGTTAAAATGAGAAGAAAAATTTTCAATTGGCCCAGGTCAATGCCTCTAGCAGTCACTTGGGCCCCGAATCCCCAAAAAATGTCATTTAGGGCCTCAAAACGACCCTAAAACTTTGGAACCCAAAAAACTGTCGAAAACCTGCCAAGGTGGAAAACTATTTTTTGAGCCAGTTGAATAGGTGGGTGGACACCGATATCCACCTGGATCAATCCTCCCTCCTTACGAATAAATGGTCTCCATTTCATTGAGTTCTACCATAATATGAGGAAATTTCTGTTGAATTTGGCCTCGGGTGAGCCACTTGCCTTGGTGCAGGAGTTTCCCTGCTTTGATAACTCAATAAAGATGGATCCTTTGTTTTCGGGTGCCCTTGATTTTTGTGTCCAAAATATGATCACAAGATGCCTACTGCATGTAGTTAGGGTTGAGCTTAGTTGGTGTCAATTTCTCTGCTATCTTTGAGGTGTCCAATAATGGTGGGAAATATGGTCAAAGGAGAGCCACGTTGAAAACTGGGTGCAGGTCAAGGAAAGGGGGAATGTTGAGCTCAAACGAATTGTCACCCATAGCCTTGGTGATGGTGTACAACCCATAACAGAGTGGGAGAATATTTTGATGGGGCCCTATAAGGTGTTCTTTCTGCAAGTGCAACCAAACTTTGTCACCCACCTAAAACTTATGTGGCACCCGATGTTGATCATGGCATTCCTTGTACTTGGCATTTGACTTCTGTAGAATATCGTGAACCTGTTGGTTGATGTGTTGGATCTGTTCAATGAACCAGGCGGCTTTGTCATCTTTTTGTGGAGCAGGGGATGAGTCAGTCTAGGTGGTTGCGAGGGGTAGTGCAACATCCATGGGTCCCAATGGTTGGAATCCCAACCCCACCTGAAAGGGGTTGTTTCCAGTTGAGCTATGAAGGGCTCGATTGTATCTATTTTGGACATAGGGAAGACTCTCATCCCATGTGTGGGGGTGTTTTGAATTGTACATGCGTAGCATATGTACGATCATCTGATTGACGACCTCAGTTTGGCCATCTGTCTGGGGATGGAAGGAAATGGATTTGGTGAGCTTGGTATCCAGCAATGACCAGAGGCTTGACCAAAATGTGTTGAGGAAACGACTATCACGATCTGAGATAATGGGTTGTGGGATCCAAAAATGCACCCATACTCGTTCAAAGAAGAGCTTGGCAGTGGCTTTTGATGTGATGTTCTTCTTGCATGCGGCTAGAATCACCATCTTGGAAAAGTGATCAACAACCACAAAAAAACTGTCATTTCCCCTCTTGGTGAATAGGAGGCCCGACATGTATTCCATTGAGATGGATTCCCATGGCCTGTCAAGAGTAGGCAGAGGGGTGTACAGGCCTTTTTTCTTAGTGGTCAGTTTGGAAATAATGCAAGTGGTGAAGGACCTGATATACTAGTCGACATCATGTCAAATTTTTGACCAGTAGAAATGTTTTTGCAACACTTTCACCGTCTTTTTGATGCCAAAGTGTCTTTCCACCTGACTGTAGTGAGCTTCCCAAATCAGCTTCATGTGATTTCTTGATGGAATGCAAAGATGGCCCAGATGACACAAAAACCCATCCTGAAGATGGAAATTAGTGACCACTGAGTTGGCTCCCAACATTTGGTAGGTGGTGGAGAAGTCAAGGTCTGTCTCGTAGAGGTGGGGCCATCCGAAGGTCTCATGGTCGCAAGAGTCTAGCACTGTGGTGAGTTCCATGATTGGAGGTTGGTTGAGGTAATCAAAAACTCGATTGGTACTTCCTATTTTATACTTGATGTTGAGATGGAACTTTTGTAAGTATGTGGCCACCCCTGCTTACTTGATTGAGGACCCATGCGATATGAGAGAATCCCAACATGAACCTGCAATAGAAACTGGTGAGGCCCAAGAAGCTTCAAAGTTTAGTGAGTGTGATTGGGGATGGCCAGTCACAGATGGCATGGATCTTAGTTGGATCCACATGAAAACCATGTTGATCAATGGTGTAGCCTAAATAATGGACCATGTCGATGCCGAAGCAACATTTTTCCAAGTTTGCATATAGTTTGTGTTGTCATAGGGCATGCAAAACTTGTTGAATATGCTGCAAGTGTTCCGCCCAAGTCTTTTTGTATATGAGGATGTCATCCAGATACACCACTACAAAATTATTGGTGAAAGGTCGTAGGATATCATCCATCATCCTATAAAAGTTGTTGGAGATTTTTTCAAACTAAAGGGCATGACCAGCCATTCAAAAAGACCTTCTTTTGACTTGAAGGCAGTATTCCATACATCTGTATGTTCTATTGAGACCTGTTGGTAAACAGACTTCAGATCAATATTACTGAAGTATTTGGCCCCCTTGAGTTGATCAAGGAGGTCTTCGATTAGGGGAATCGGGTATCGTTTTCAGAATGTGATTTTATTTAGGGCTCAATAATCAATGCAGAGTCACCAAGTCCCGTCTTTCTTCTACACCAGCACGATTGGGCTCCCACAAGGTGATGAGATGGGACGGATGTACCCCTTGTGAAGAATTTCTTGGATCTGCCTCTTGATCTCCTCATTTTCTAACAGAGAGCAGCGGTAGACTTTCCCATTGGGTAGCAGTCCGCCTCGGGTCATATCGATATGATTCTTGACCTGAAAGTGCAGAGGTACCCCGGTAGGAGAGGAGAAGATATCTTAGTTTTCTTCCATGACCTTATCCACTTTCTTATTTTGTGTGGAGAGATAGTCCACGAAATCCCTGGATGTGGTTGTGATCTTTCGCTCACTCAGAGAGCAAATCACAAAGAAGACAAATTTTTCAGTTTGAGAGATGGCCTTCCTGCATTGTTTGCCAGAGATCAAGGAAATAACACTATGAGGGACTGCCTCGGGTATCTTATACAATTTACTGTTCAAAGTAATAATAACACTACCATGCCTAGACTCATATACAACATGATGTTTCCACAAATAAGGTTGGCCCAAAATAACATTACAAACTTCGAGAGGAGAAACATCACATAATACCTCATCTTTGAAGGGCTTGATGTCGTATGACAGTCAACATTGTTGGCTGACTCAACGACTACTTACTTGGAGAATCCATACAATGGTGTAGGGTTATGGGTGTGACGTTGTCAGTAGGGTGAGGTGCTTGAAGACCTCTGCTGAGATGAGGTTCTTCTAGCTATCGCTATCAACGATGAAGTGTAGCGGGGTCCCTTTTACCCACATCTGTGAATGGAAGAGGCACTCTTATTCTTCTGGCCTGTCTGTTTCACTAGGTTGGAGCTTGGTAGTAGAAACGGTGGCACTGTGTTTCGCTTTAATGATCTATCTTCCCCTTTCTAGTTCTAACTCAGAGTTAGAACCCACATTTGATTAAGAGGCTTTCACTTTGTCCACCAATGAATTCTTTGAGCGACAATCAATAGTGTTATTCCAAGCCCTCTTATGGAAGTTGCACCACTTCTTGGTACCTTTATTTGTCTTTCCATTGTCCTTCTTTTCTTGCAGCTTGGAATGGTTTTCCTGATACTGTCCATATTTTCTTTGTCCTTTGTTCTATGGGTTGGGGCCACCCTTTCCTGAATTTTTTTGTGAGGGGTTCCCAGGCCCAAATTGTTGTGTCTTTTGTTTGATCTTCTTCTTGATTTTGATGACATATCAGTAGGTTGCGCCCAATGATGAGATGTATAGAAATTCAATTTCGGTTTGGATGTATATATGTAGAGCACCGTGATACTTGAGCACCAAATGTCACTATGAATCTTTGATACCCAGCTTGGTGCGCAAGGTATGGAAGATATTTGTGAACTCTGGCACTTCTTGGTCTCTTTCTTACCGCAGTGTGGTCCATTTGGCATACAAGTCGTCATAACTTTTGATGGGGTAGTATTGTTCCTTAATATCATCCCTGAAGGATTCCCAAGTGGTCGTGACTGTAAATAATGAGGGTTCCTCTGTTTCATTTTTTCTCACAGAAAGTTTCCCACCAACCTTCGACATGGGGAACGACTTTGAGGAGTGAAAAAGTAATCTTTCCTCTATTCGAAAAGTTATGGATAGTAGATTCAACCACTTGTCTACAACATTTGTGTCTATATGACCTTCAAATATAGGAATATTGAAGTCGATTTGTACTTTGAAGGGGGCGGAGCCTCTGCTCGAGGAAGATGCATTGCCTATTGGTAGTCGCCGAAGTATTTGCATGAAACTATCCATCATCGTGTTCCTTTGTTGCGTGAGGGCTCCTCAAGAAACATTTTGAAAGGATCCCCTATCCTGTCAAATTTATTTTCTCCTGCCATGAGAGGTCACTTGGGTGTGCGAGAGCGTTTTTCCTCAAGAGAAAGAAGCTCGAGACCCAATTCTTTGTACCGTGACCTCACTGGGGACATGCATTAAGACAACAAAGAGAAGACCGCTCTTATACTACTGATCCATATTTTATAAGCAGAACAAAATGAATACATATTATTAAAATATGCTTAACACAGAATAACATAGATACAGTAAAACCAGTTTTCTATTCAATAAGGAAATAAGTTGAAACTGTAAAATGCAGTGGAGAACAAGCTTGTTGGAATGGTAGAGGCTTATCTCTAAGAAGAGATGTGATGGTTGCATTCATTTAGAAGAAGATGATTATAGTGAGGCTCTGAAGGAAGGTTTACAATAAACAAGAATTTTTATTAAGAGGTTTTCACTTCGTCCACCAATGACTTCTTTGAGCGACAATCAACAGTGTTATGCCAAGGCCTCTTATGGAAGTTGCACCACTTCCTGGAAACTTTCTTTGTCTTTCCAGTGTCCTTCTTATCTTTTGTCTTGGACTGGTTGTCCTGATACTGTCCATATTTTCTTTTTCCTTTGTTTTGTGGGTTGGGGCCGCCCTTTCCTGGCTTTTGTTTTGAGGGGTTCCCAGGCCCAAATTGTCATGTCTTTTGTTTTAGCTTCTTCTCAATTTTGACGACATATTGATAGGTTGTGCCCAAGGACGAGATGTCCAAAAATTTAATTTTGGTCTAGATGTATATATGTAGAGCACCGCGATACTTGAGAACCATATGTCACTATGAATATTTGATACCCATCTTGGTGCGCAAGGTATGGAAGATATTTATGAACTCTGGCACTGCTTGGTCTCTTTCTTGCCGTAGTGTGGTCCATTTGGTATACAAGTCGTCATAACTTCCAAAGGGGTAGTATTGTTCCTTAATATCATCCCTGAAGGATTCCCAAGTGGTCGCGACTGTAAATAATGAGGGTTCCTCTGTTTCCTTTTGCTCACAGAAAGTTTCCCACCAACCTTTGACATGGGGAACGGATTTGAGGAGCGCAAAAATAATATTTTCTCTATTCGAAAAGTTATGGACAAAAAAATACCCTTCTAGTTGATTCCACCACTTGTCTACAACATTTGTGTCTATCTAACCTTCAAATATAGGAATATCGAAGTCGATTTGTACTTTGAAGGGGGCAGAGCCTCCGCTTGAGGAAGATGAGTTTCCTATTGGTAGTCGCCAAAGGATTTGTGTGAAACTATCCATCATCGCGTTCCTCTGTTGCGTGAGGGCTTCCTCAAGCAACATTTTGAAAGGATATCCTATCCTGTCATCTTTATTTTCTCTTGCCATGAGGGGTCGCTTGGGTGTGCGAGAGCTTTTTTCCTCAAGAGAAAGAAGCTCAAGACCCAGTTCTTTGTACCCTGACCTCATTTGGGACATGCATTAAGACGACAAGGACAAGACAGATTTGATACTACTGATCTGGATTTTATGAGTAGAACAAAATGAATACAAATTATTAAAATATTCTTAACACATAATAGCAGAGATACAGTAAAACTGATTTTCTATTCAATAAGTAAATAAGTTGAAACTGTAAAATGCAATGGAAAACAAGCTTTTTGGAATGGTGGCAGCTTATCTCTAAGAAGAGATGTGACGGTTGCGCTCATTCACAAGAAGATGATTACAATGAGGCTCTGAAGGAATTTTTACAATAAACAAGAATTTCAAAAAACCTAGACATCCAAAAACCTAACCCTAGGAGATGAAGCGCCAAAAGTCATGTGGGTCTCGTTTGGGTAAGTTAGTACATCAACTTCCCAGGGTCGTAACATTTGCATATGATCTTTGTTTTAGGCACACAATAGCCTGTTGGAAAGGTCTAACCGAGAAGAACAATTTTCGATTGACCCAGGTTAGTCCCTCTAGTAGTCACTTGGGCCCCAAATCCCTGAAAAACGTCGTTTAGGGCCTCAAAACGACCCCAGAAGTTTGGAACTCGAAAAATTGTTGAAAAACTGCTAAGCTGGAAAACTATTTTTCGAGCCAGTGGAATAGGTGGGTGGCCACTGATATCCACCTGGATCACCTATTTTTTAGGCAACATTTAGGCGGCATTCAAATATTCCCATTCCATATCTCACAAATGCACAATATGTCAAAAGGTTGCAGAATGAGTGAAGAAAGTCACTTTCCCTTTGTAACTCATTACAATCAATGCACCATTCCAAAAATGGGGCCTGGATATCATAGGACCGATCAACCCAGCCTCCTCGCATTAACATAATTAGATTCTCACAACAACAAACTACTTTACTAGGTAGTCTAAATCCATGCCTCTAAGAGTGGTCAACATTAATAAGGTGATTTTGTTCCTAGAAACTCATATCATTACGCGTTTTGGGATACCAGAATGTCTAGTTTTCGACAATGATTCTTATTTTTCCTCATTGGAAATGAACGTTTAAGCTTTAGAAAAAGTAATCAAGTTAAAATATTTTGCGAGTTATTACCCCTACGGAAATGGACTGAATGAATCAACGAATAAAAATTTAATCAAAATATTAAAAAGAATAGTGTTGAACAATCATAAAAACTGGCACACGACCTTGTTTAATGCACTATGGGATGACAAGGTCACCCCTAAATCATCCATCAGTAACTCCCCTTTCTTCCTTGTGTATGGAAGAGAAGTTATCCTTCCTCCTAATGACATGTTACCATCACTTCAGCTATCCCAAAAAGTTCAAGAGGAAGAATGCCCCACCCTAGAAAGTCTAATTAACGCTTTACTTAAACTTGAAGAGACTAGAACATAGGATAAACATAAATTAGATCAGCATCAACAAATTGTTAAATGTTGGTTTGATGAGAGTTCATCCTCTGATAGAAAATTCAATGTAGGAGACCTGGTTCTTAGGTGGGATAAGGCACATGAGGATAAAGGGGAACACACCAAGTTTCAAAATCTTTGGCTAGGACCAATTATCGTTAAAGAAAAATTCGGTCCTAGTTCTTTTCATCTCCAAACCCTAGAGGGAAAACCATATACTTTTCCAGTAAATGGTCATGCCCTCAAAAATTACTTTTCATAATCTACTTGTAAAAATTTAGTTTGTAAATATCTAGTTTGTGGTGTGTTTGTTTTCTTTTCTTTGAATGAAATTTAATTTTTTCTTTGCATGTATTTCTGATGTTTTATTTTGCTGTTCAAAGTTGATCATCATGAAGGAATATGGTTTTAAAATAATACGTTGATTGTTGATTTCCAATCCACCAACGAGAGTTCAAATCTGGTATTGAAATAAGAAAATATACTTTGTCCCTAATGGTTAAAATTTAAATCTAGTTGTTGTCATTTTTCTTTCCCTTTTCCTTATAAAGGATTGTTTTAGTAAATTGGTCTAACCCTTGAAAATCATGTAGATCTTAAGGCTTCTTATGCCATCCCTCATTCTTAAGGAACTTTTTGGATCTGCTTCCCCATCTTTTAGACATTTTCTTGTTCAAAGATTAATTTCAGATACCATGATTGGATCTCCTGTGTTTTCAAAGTAAAATTGTACAAGTTGCTAGCTGAGGATTGGAAGGTCTCATTATGAGCCGGTCCATTATGACCATGGAGAATCCAGGGAAGTGACATTACCATTTCTGGTTACCAAGCCAGGGTAATGGCCTCCATCTTTCTAAACTAGAGGACAAGAGGTCTCATCACAAGTTGTTTTTCTCACTTTCTTGGACCTCTGTGGATGAAATTGTTGTTAAATTGGTCACCAAGATAGAGCTATGGTTTTCAACTAGTTCCTAAATTAACAAAAGAATCAAAATAAAAATATTCTAGGATTGATCTACCATGTGTTATTAACTATTAGATGGGATATAAGCATCATATTGGGTTAAAAGGAAACCATGTCGAGTCTATGAATGGCTACTGGCAGCAGTGGCCATGCCTATGGCATCGAAGTATTACTCATAAACTCTCAATCCTTAAAATAATTTCATTCCTCGGTTTAAGATTTGTGGCTACACCAGTTTATCATATGCAACCAGGGCTAATATCATTACTATACAGACCAAATGAGAAATTCTTGGAGGAAACTTAGATATATGACAAGTCAATGCTTTTAGTCTTCATGATGTGACATTTTCACCAGAATAGAGATAATTTCTTCACCTAGTGAGTCTCCATTTGTTGGCTGCCCAACTAGCATCTTGTTTTTCATTGTCATTTGAAATACAAAATCACTTCTTATTCTCACTTCCTTCATATGTATTTATGCATCAAATTGATTGATTTTCTTTTTGTAAAGGTGTGAATGTTTAATGCCAATCGATCTTGTTTGTATTTTTACCATTTTTGTGAGTACATGTTTGTGCCACTTATTGATTGTTTTCTTTCTTCAATTTCATGACTATAAAGAATGAAATTGAAGCTTCTTTTCATGCAAATCATTGATCGAACTCTTGTGACAGTATCCTTGTACATGAGTTAAAACTTACTATTTGATTGCTTTAACTAATCTAAGGGTTGAATAAAAATGATCCTTGAAATATGTTTTTGGAAGGTCTATGAATTATGTTGAACAACCTAAATAGACTAAATTCCTATAAACTAAGATCAATTCTAAAAAATTTGGCTTTGATCTAACCAACTTATGAATATCCGGCCTGAATCAAAACCTTGCTTAAAAATATTGGTTAACATGGATGATATGGGGTTTCATTTAGAACCTTATCTCTCTAAACCGTCTCGACATTAACAATTTTCCACCTACCATTGTCATACCATGACACAATATTAGTAATGTTCACTTAACATGGCCTGACCTTTCGGCTATCACATGAATTATTACCCTGCATGGTGTTAATGTCCTCGAAATCAGGTTAGTATCTCGTGGTAGGCTGTGCGGGTTTCATGGGGTTGTTAGCTTTGAAACTCTCTATCTTTTGGTCTATTGGAGGTAATCAAAACTTGGAGTGGGAGATAATGGTATAGATTCCTCACATCCTCAAGCATTTGTTTATCATTAGGTATGTTCATTCGGCCTATTTTGTTGTTTATGGGTCTAGTCTACTGCGGTTACAAAGTTCTCCCTTTTACAAAAACTATCTTTGTGTCTTATGGTTTACCTCCTTCGATTTTATGGCTCCCTTAGTTAGTATAGAGCCGAATGGACTGCAAACGTTGTTGTCCCATGACGACGTGACAGGCAAGCTTTCTTAGGTTGGTTGGTTGGAGTTTATCTAGTGATTCAATGATTTTAACTTAGAATTTTCCAAGGCATTTGCCAAGACTTTTGATGGCACCAAAGCCAAAATTGGGGATGTCCAGTTATGGGTCACGGAGGAATTCATCGCTAAGGCAACAGGTCTATCCCAAAAAGGTGACATGTGGTTTAAAAACATGAGGGTAACCAACATTCCATGGTAGTCTCTATTGGCATCCAGGAAGTCACAATACCACAAAAGAGGTATTCCTTTAGATATTTTTAATACCACTTGGCACAGTCTCTTGTTGATAATCAAGCAATTCATTACCTGTGAAGGCCGTTATGGCCTAATTTTCTATTTTCACATATGGTTGTTTATGGTGTTTTAGGGGTTTATTTTTAATTTTACTTTCTACTAACTTAGAAGACTGCAAAAAATGTCAAAATTTTATCAATGGACAAGCTCTAACCCTGATACCAGCTTGTTTCACCATGGCTTAATTCACATTTTAGTCGAATTTCATCTGGTTAACATAGGGGGAACTTGGCAAGTTTTCTGGTTAAAATGAATTCCTACCCCCACAAATTGACCCCATCATCGATTCAACATAGAGTGTTGTAGAGCCTTAGGCTCCCAAGGCTTCGCCTGATTCCCCTTGTGATTTTTAAATTCAAATTCAAATTCAAAATGACCTTGTTGTTTCACATGATGCCCAAACAAAGGTGTTTCCTATGGCTAGATAGGATTCCAAAAGATCTAATTTTGTACCTAGGAAACCCTTTCATCTAGGTGGATATTGGTGGCCACCCACCTTTTCTGACTGGCTCAAAACAATTTTCTAGCAATTTTGGCAATTTACTATTTTTAGCAGTTTTTAACTTCTAGGGCCATTTTGAAGGCCCAAATGAAGGTTTTTCGAGATCGAGGCCATAAATGATATCCAAAGGAACAATTGATCCCCAAAAATGAATATCCTCTACAATGCCTTTCCAACAAGCTATCACATGCCTAAAACGGAGATCGTATGCAAACGTTACGACCCCAGGAAGTTGATGTACTCACTTACCCAAACGGGGCCCACATGACTTTTGACGCTTCATCTCCTAGGGTTAGGTTTTTGGATGTCTAGGGTTTATGGAATTCTTGTTTATTGTAAAAAGGCCTTCAGAGCCTCATTGTAACCATCTTCTTGCGAATGCGAGTAGCCATCACATCTCTTCTTAGAGATAA
>SNQJ01S0003605.1:181940-221667 GCA_010110895.2 Picea sitchensis
TCTATATTTTTACAGTCTCTATACATTTATTTCATTAATAGAAATCGTGTATTACTGTATATCTATGTTTATGGTTCCATCTCTGATACATTTATGTTATCTTATTGAATATTTGCGATATCTATGTGCATTTCTTTATTATATGTCTGCTCGCATTTCATGCCGAAAATAATCTAGATCACCCTTGGAAGTCGTCCTTATTCATTTGAGGAATCATTCGTTGAGTGTTGATGATCAATAACAGTCTATGAAACCAACAATCAGTGAGAAACATAAAGGATAGGGTAAACAAAATAAGTGTTTTTAGGAGGTCTGTGAAGTTGATTTTAAAAAGAAAAGAAATGGTCGAATCCTATTTAAGATGATAAGGAACTAACATAAACGAAGGAATGATCTTATTCAAATGATTATAATAGAATATATAAACTCTGTTGAAAGTACAATTCCATACTAAGCAAAGTATAGTCATCCATAGTTTGACATTGTTTCTAATTTAACCTCGTTCCTCCAAAATTGTGAAGGATTCGCAGGAATACAGGTTGATTTAAAGACTAAGTTGGTACAAGAAAAGCACCTAGACTTAGACCACCAACAATTGCTTTCGAATTTGGAACCTGTGTGTTGTGACAAATGCTTAGTGTGGGTCCAAAGGTATTACACAGACGTCCCATACCTATGAATGTGCCTTAATTAGGTTATAAATCATAACATGGATCTTGAAAGAGAAAATCAAGAATTGAGGTATGAAATACAGAGAAATGTTCCTCGGGCAAACAAGAAACCAAGGAAATCAGGAGATATTATCATTAAGAATTCAACTAATATCAATGCTATTATGATATTAGATATGCAAAAATCCTCTTTTTCCAATGTTTAATTTGGGTAAATAAATCTATGCTTTTATTTTTATTTGATTTGTTAGTTAAGCAATTGTTGTTGCATTTCTTTTAGACTAGCTACAAAATCAAAGATTTTGTATCTTGTCTTAAATTAGTTAAAGAGATTTTTTAATTGGATTTAATATTATTTTCATGTCTCAAAAGAACGAAAAGATGTCCTATGTGTTGATGGCCTATTGAAGAATCATGAAGTATTTCTGTTTTAAAAGTAGTTTTTATTTCAAACAATGAAGAATGTAATTTTGAAAAATTGTTATAACAAACTTTCATAAGTTGTTGTAAACATTACTATTATAAACTCAAGTTAGGATTTGGTTTTAAGAATAATCTATTTTTTAATATTTACCTCTATCTTGTGGATATGAGAGGTAGATTATTGTGGTGTTTAAATATTTAGATAGCTTGGATATCAGACATTGTGAAAATTTTGGGAGATGGACTATTGAATACTTTTTTGAAGAATATAGAATCATACTTTAACTAAGGCTTTCATCCTGCAAGTTAAATATTTTTTTTCTTATTATAATATCTCTGATGATGGTTCATATTCCTTGAGTAATTGATTATGAATTGATTTAAATTAGATTTAGTTTGTTTGATCGATGCATGGTTCATTATTATCATCTATTAATTGATTCTTTCAACCTTTTTATAGTCCATGATTCCAAATTATATAGTTCTAGGTGATCGTATTATCTTGGTGTAAATCTCGAACTGTATTGAATTTGTTCATGTAATTTGAGTTTGCACAGACCTATTTGTTAAATGGAATTTGTTTCTTAATGTAAATGGTCATTTATATCCTCACCCGATCTTAACAATGCAAAAGTTCTCCTTTCTGTATTATGAATGAGATTTGAATTGTCAAGCGAAGTGGCTTTCTCCTAACATTTCCATAGTCTTGGGATTATACAATTGTCTGCTATAGATTTCTCTTAACAGGAAAAGTCGAAGAAGAAATCTAATATGGGAAGGGACAACCACAATTTCCTCTTTCAAACACTGACCAATTTTAGGTTAGTATTCTTTTCTTCTTTTGTTATTTGATTTGTGAACGTAGATTCACCTTTAAACTTAATACTTTGCTTATCTAAGTCAAATTATTATCATCTACATTCCCTCTTTTCTTTTCTTTTATTTTCATAGGTAAAATTAGATTAGTAATTAATCTTAGATATCTTCAAATTTTTCCTGAGATTTGGTTCTCTTTTATAACATTAGTTTCCAAGGTTTCTCACAAATCTTGCAATGTGTATATTTGTACACTTTATATATATATATAGAAAATAAATGTACATAGTAGATAATTAGGTTAGCTATTTTATTTTATAGTTTAGATTATATCCCTTTACCATCGAACGGAGCCACAAATCTCGCCATGGTGAGTAATCCCAAACGACTTAGGTTACTTAGACAACCTCGGACTAGACTTTCCCTCACACTTGACAGTGTGTTCACATATGATCGTCAACAAGTTGTTCATGGTCCTTGGTCCCAAGAGGTTTCATCTAGATCTAAGGGACTTATTTTACTCCCTTGACCATGGCTAATTCCTTAAGACCCATCCCTAGTGCACAATATGTCATAATGGCACCCATGTTCCAACAGGAGGTGAAATATCACATTTTAAAGTCTTGTGTTATGGTTTGAGATCAGGTTCATGGCCTATGAGCCCTAAAAATCCATTTACGACACAAGATTAATGTTTTCCTCCCTCAACTATGGTCAGATCCTCGAGGCCCATCCCTACTACATAAAAACTCTTAATCATGTGCATATCCCACTTATGTGCCAAACATCCCTTTTAAAGGGTATATGTTGTAGTTCAAAGTCATGATCATGGTCCATTAGCTCAAGAATTTAGGGAGTAATTCCCTATATTTCTCTCTCAACGATGGTCATGGCCCCATGACCCATTCCTAATGAACAAAACCCCCCTCATGGCTCCCATATTCCACTTAAAGAACTATAATCCCATATATATGGCATGTTTTATGGTTTTCATCCTTGTTGATAGCCCTTGGTCCCTAGAAGTGTCACCTATATCCTAAGGGCCTTATATTTATCCCTTGACTATGGTCAAGTCTTTAAGACCCATAACACATATTCCACTTGGAGACCAAATGTCACCTCTAGAGGTCCTATGTTATGGTGGCAGCTCATGTTAATGTCCCATGATCCCTAGAGGTCCATTTATTACATAAGGTCATTGTTACAACCCCGGTACACACCCCTATAATGTAAATCCTCGTGATGGTGATTGTTTCCCATTTGGAGGCTAAATATCCCTTTTATAGTGTATACATGGTGGTTAGAGGCTTTATTCATGACCCATTAGCCCAAGAATATCCCTTTAGAGTCTAATTCCCTATATTTCACCCCCAACCATGGTCAAAGATGCAAGACACATCATTGATGCACAAAACATTGTAAGGGTGCCCATATATGATTTAAAAGAAAATTATCCCCTATAGAGGACATGTTATGTAGTTTGTGGAGGTGTCCATGGATCTTGACCACTAGAGCCTTCATTTAGGACCTAAGGGCCTTATTTTCCTACTTTGTCCATGGCCAATGCCTTAAGACCTATCCCTAGTGTGCAAGACTTCATAATGACACCCATGTTCCACTTGGAGGCCAAAAATCACTTGTAAAGGTCATGCATTTTGGTTCAAGGCCATGTTCATGGCCCATGAGCCCTAAAATTCCATTTATGATTTAAGGCCCTTATTTTCATCTYTTGAYTATTGTAATGTACCTAGGGAGGATAATAGGGGTACCTAGRGAGGTACKTAAGGGGATAATGAATGTAATGTGGCCATAATAATGGAATAGACCCACTTACTAGTTCATGGGTAATAAATAGTCCCACTAGGTAGTTAAGAGGAAATAATATAATAATAAGGGATAGTTGTCATAGGCGCCTAGGAATACTCATGAGAAAGTATAAATGCACATGAGTGTCATTGTATTGAGATAGAATGGATGTATTTTTTTGTAGCAAACATGGTTTGTGGAGTGATTCCTTCCATAAGGAGTATTTGATGGTGTTACCCTACCTTAAGGGATCTTCTCTTATTCTTGTGTTCTTTATGCTGTGAATATTTGGCCTTTATTAAGTTTAAGGGTTTATTCTCAAGTTCAATGGTTTATCTTTATATTTCATCTATCAAGGTTTACTATAAAATTAATTTTAAAATATTGCAAAAATGATGACATACAAGTACAAATTGTTCCTTACAACTATACAAATTTGTTTAAGGAAATTCCATCATTTAAGTATAAACCATTGTACTAAAGAAAAAAAATCCATTATATTTTGCAAAAAAGGTATCATGCCACTATTATAAAAATGGATTTTCACATAATCATACTTCCATATATATAAATTATATATCATGGAAGCTAATTTAATTTCCCACATTTCATCTTGTTACATAATATTAAATTTGTTGAGCTACCTCAAATCATCCCTCTAAGTCAACAAATTGTTTATTTTCCATATTTTCATTGCTCTAACCTATCATGAGAGACCTTCATTAGCTTGCACTCATCCTTGATGTTTGTAAGATCATCAACTGTGAAACATTTCTCACCATCACCAGTGGAAATACACTCAAACAAGTTTTCTTTGGGATTGTGTTCTCTCCAGAATCTTGAGTTCCTAATAGCGCTTGATTCTATTTAAATTTTTAGATACATCATTCAAAGCATTAGAATCATTGATTGTGTTTGTGCGTTGTAATGTAGGTTGTATTTGCCTCACTCTTTATGACAAAATGCATATGTCTTAATTTCTAGATATGTGCAAAAATCCCTAAATAACACTAAAATGATGTGTTCTATCATTCCTTTAGTGCTAGAGTCATGAGTTATTCCATATTTTAAATTTTCCTTGGACGAAAATAAAATATTTAGGAATAAACAAACTGATGTAGAATGTGGTATGAAAAATGGATATTTTATCCTCCATGCTCGAACAACATATTTCACTAAATCTCTACATGTAGTTGTTTCCATGGTTGTAACGTACCCAACCATCCCAGGGTTGGACATTTTAAGCTAGCAAAAATCTCTCCCTCTACTCTGTTATAAAACTATGATATGCATATCTATATAATGCAAATTTAACAGATATAAACATTCTTCTCATACACAGATTCATGCAGAATTAACAGTAAAGCATACATGCAACAAACACATGCAATTCTCATAAATAACAAATATGCATTGAAATACATCATTTGATATTAACACAGAAATGATACTTATCTTTTAATTGAAGTACACTGACTGCATGCAGGCCTTCCACAAACCTCCTAGACTTAGGCCACACTTCTCCAAGCTATCAACAATGGGTCACCCTTGAGCTGGGACTAAAATCCACCCAGGTTAAAAGAAATCCTAGGCTAGTTTGAGACTACAGAAAGATGCACAATGAAATAGGAAGGATTCCCTCCAAGGAGCCTACTTACGCCCACCTCTCATAGACTCTCATTCCCCACATACCTTTCCCACCCTGGGAATATACACCTTCATTGTTCCATAGTCTATCAGATGCTCCACCTACCTTCCAAGGATTCAACAACAAGCCAGATCAAGAATTCTCAGAGCTCTGTAGCTGTTGTTGGACTCCCTCCAGGAGAAATCACTTCCCCAAAAATCTCTCTCACCTGAAGATATTTTATCACAAGATTGACAACCTGCTTCTCCAATCCATGGGCCTCACAACTTGCCTCTTCAAAAACACAGGCCTGAAAACTCACCACTTCAAAAACACAGGCCTGACAACCTACCTCTTATGTCCAACTCCTAAGTCAAACGGCCAAGGGGGAAGGAAACAACAGAACTAGGGTGAGGTAGGGTATGGATCATCAAACTACCAATGCACACAATTTACATAGGTTCACTATGGAAGAGTGTTCAACAATGGCATAAAATGACACAAGTTATTGAGGTTCACAATGGTAGAGGGTTCAACAATGGAGAAAGATGACTGACTGCATGCCTGCTCAATGCATGAGTGAATGGAGAAAATGATTCCCAAAACAGATGAATTATCCACATATATTTTCATGCATCCTGGATGACACATGGCTCTCCAGGAACTCTCTTCCCCTCCACTTGGGATTCATTCCTCGTCCCAAAAGAACTTAGGATAAAAATTTATGTCCAAACCTTAGCGTTTTAGGAATATATTATAATACTCCTTTGGATGAAATACCTCAAGATTAACCACCTTTCCTAGCCTATTATCCCCTTCCCTTTCCCTTCCTAGTGGAGCTTAGTCCCCCATCTTCATTTATCGTGTTCGGTCTACATGCAATGATATAATTTTATTAATGATCTGCATAATTACATATACAAAAATAGGCTCATTGGCCTTAGCATATAGGCTCTTCGGCCTAATAAACACATAATCCTCCCATATTATAAATACTTGGCTCACCAACCTATACACATCATTAAACATCATTACAAATTAGCAGGGTCTTGGCCTTGGGGTATTACAATCCCATCCCCTTATTTATGCAATGTCCTCAGTGCATCATATTTACATATTACAACAAGATTTTCAAAAGTATTCAAAAAGATGCGGGTGTTCTTCCCACATAGCATATCCATTCTCCCATGTTTCATCCTCGGGACTGTATCAGGTCCATTGGACCTTTACAAGCCCTATGGATCGATTCCATAGATGCTTTATTTTCTGGTCCAAAATGCATATCAGATGCACTTGAAAAGAGCTTTCTTGCTCCACCTGAATCACATTCCAATCAATAACATGATCAACATCATGTATATATTTCTTAAGCAATGATACATGGAATACATTATGTATAGACATAGATGTAGGAAATGAAATCATATACGCTACTGGTCCAATCATCTCTAGGATTTCAAATGATCCACAATATCTGGCTTCCAACTTGGAACAGTTTCCCAACTTCAGGGAACATCTATTGGCCTTCACCTTCAAGAAAACATGATCACCCACTTTAAATTACATGTGCATTCTTCCCTTGTCAACATAGATTTTCTGTCTATCTTGGGAAACCTTTAAATTATGTTTTATCTTCAACATTTTCTCTTCCATTTCCCTGATAAACGCTGGCCCAATCAATTCTCTATCAGTTGGGTTGTCCCAGCTTATTGGTGTGTTGCACTTTCTTCCATAAAGTGCCTCGAATGGGATCATCTTCAGTGATGCTTGGTACCCATTGTTGTAGGAAAATTATACCAAGTGTAGATAATATTCCCATTTATATGGTTTTTCCATCAGGTACATCCTTAGCATATCCTCTATCACTTGGTTCACTCTGTTTGTTTTCCCATCAGTCTCAGGATGATTACTTGTGTTGAAGTTCATATTTGTTCCGAACCCTTTGAATAATCCCCTCTATAACTTTGAGGTAAAATTTGGGTCTCTATGAGACACAATTGTCTTGGGTATGCCATGAAAGAATGCTACTTCCATCATATAAATATCAACAACACTGGTTTGTTTGTGACTAACTTTCATAGGAATGAAATGGGCGTCTTTAGTAAACTTTTCCACCACCATGATAACATCATGTTTCTTTCTTGTTTTGGGCAATTTGGTGATGAAATCCATTGTCACCACTTCCCACTTCCACTCAAGAATGGGAAATGGTTGCAGCAACCCAGTTGGGTTTCTATGCTCATTCTTGACCTTTTGACACTCCAAACATTTAGCAATGTCCTCAACAATCTCATTTTTCATGCCTGGCCAATAATATTGGCTCTTGACTGGTGCCACTTTTTTTTGATATCCTGGGTGTCCAACATAAGTTACATTATGCATCTCTTTCAAAATCATACACCTAAATTCATGAGAATTGTGTACATAAATTTTGTTCATGTACAAGAGAATTCCATCATTTCCCAATTCATAATATTCATTTACCTTGCTGTATTTTTGTTACCAATTCGATGTACTGCCAATCTACTTTTGTAGCCTCAGAAATTATTCCTTTAAGATTAGTTTGATACATGCTAATGGTTGTATCATGCATTTCATGCACTATCCTGCTTTGTGCATCAACCACTTTGTTCTCTTTTCCTTTGATGTGCTTAATATCAAATTCATACTCATAGAGGAATTCCAACCATATACTCTTCCTAGCATTCAAAGTTGGCCGATCAAACAAATATTTTAGACCATTATGGTTTGTCCTCAACTCAAACCTCTTTCCCATGAGGTAGTGTCTCCATTTATTTAAGGTGTGTACTATGGCTGCCAACTCCAAATCATGATTGGCATAGAGCCTTTCATTCTCTTTCAATTTTCTGGATTCAAAACATATCACAAACCCATTCTGAATGAGGACTCCACCAAGTCCTTATTTGCATGCATTTGTGCAAACCACAAAATCTTCATTTGGATCAACAATCCTCAGAATTGGAGCACTGGTTAACAATTGTTTCAATTGTTTGAAGCTCTTTTCGCATTCTAATGTCCATTGAAACTTCACCCCCTTCCTTTGCAAGGAAGTGATTGGGTTAGCAATTCTTGAAAACCCTATAATGAATCTTCTGTAGTAGCCAACTAGACCCATAAAGGATCTAAATTTTGTCACATTATTAGGTGTTGTCCACCCTTTAATGGCATCAATCTTTTCAGGGTCCACTGGTATCCCTTCTTCGGATATGATATGCCCCAAATAGTGAATTCGATTTTGATAAAATGAGCACTTTCTCAATTTGGCATACAATCGGTGCTCTCTTAACACTTGTAACACCATCCTCAAATTATGCTCATGTTATTCTTATGATTTGGAATATACAAGGATGTCAACCAAAAAGACAATGACAAACTTATCTAAATACTCCCAGAAAACACCATTCATTAAGCACATGAAAATAGTTGGTGCATTTAATAACTCAAATGGCACCACTGTGAAATTGTAATGACCATACGTTATCATGGAGGTGGTCTTTTTTATATCTCCATCTATGATCCTTACTTGAAGATATCCTAACATGAGATAAATATTTCATAATATCCTTGCATCCTTTAATTGATCAAAGAGATCATCGATCCTTGGTAAAGGATACTTGTAATTTATAGTTACCTTTTTCAATTGTCTAAAATCGATGCACAATCTCAATGTCCCATATTTCTTCTTCACGAAAAATACTAGGGCACCCCGAGGTGACACACTTGGGCGTATATACCCCTTCTTCAGAAGTTCTTCAAGCCTCATTTGTAGTTCCTTCAGCTCTAGTGTACTCATTTTGTAGGGAGTCTTTGATACTAGAGTTGCTCCAGGCCTCAAAGTTATAGAGAAATCAATATCTCTCTTTGGGGGTAGTCCTGGTATCTCCTTAAAAATATCTTCAAAATCTTTCAGGACTGAGTGATCCTCCATATTTGGAACCTTATCCTTAGGTGTTTCCTCCATATGCGATGCAAATATTTGGCATCCCTTCCTATAACACTTCTTCAATTTCATTGTTGATATCTCTCAAACAATAACAGCCCTAGGAATTCCTTGGACTGTTCTTGGGTTCCCTTCCTCATCTAGGTAAGTAAATGCCTTGTTATGATAGTCTAATACAACATGGTGTTGTTCCAACCAATCCATACAAATTAGACAGTCATATGAAACCAAGGGCATGATGTTCAAATCCTCCTTGGTACTTATCCGATTCATGTCCATTGGACATGATTTAACTAGCTCAACAACTTTTCTCTTTGCTCTTGTAGCTAGTTGTACTAGGCAAGATTTCTCATGCTTGCTTCTTGGAAATTGCAATCTTTCCACTACCTTAGGATATATATAGCTATGACTAGATACAGAATCTATTAAAATAGTAAAGGCATGGTTATTGATCATACCTTCTACTTCAATCATGTGTTATTGAAACTATGCTTGCTTGTTGTCCAGGGATGCATAGATCCTAGGTACAATTTTTCCCATGTACTGCATTGTTTCTGATTGTTGTACATTGTGGATAAATCTCACTTTGTCACTTTTGTGAGGAAAATATCTATACTTGTGGTCTCCTTTACAACCCCAACATTGAATGGGTGCCTGCCTTGGCCTTTGCCCACCTACCTTAGTCATTTTGTGCTCTCTAAAAGATGGTTGTCCTTGAGGACTATTTCTAAAAAATGGTGGCTTGTTACCCTTCTTCGTTTGTTCCCTCTTAAACTTCTTCTTGTCTTCCCAAGCTCTTTGGAAAGTAGGATTTCCCTTATGCTGATCATATAAGCACTTGTCTCTCCTTATGGTTTCCTCCAAAGTCTTGGGATCATCATATTGAATCTTGTCACTGACGAAAGATGGAAACCCACTCAAATATATTTTAATATTTACTACCTCATCTTTGATGAAGGAGACATACTTCAACAGTTCTAAAAATCTCCTTTCATACTCATTAATGGTCATGCTGCCCAGTTTGAGTTCAAAGAAATCTTTCATATTTTTTTCATAATACCTCTTGGTCAAGTATTTCTTCTCAAAATTCTTCTTGAATTTCTTCCATGTAACATTCTTCTCTCTGATGTGTTTCACTTGCACAAGTTGATCCCACCACATGGATGTTTTTCCTTTCAGCTGATAAATATCAATTCTTCCTTCTGCATGAGAGGAATAGTTATGCAATTGGAAGTACTTCCTCATGCCTAACATCCATGTCTGAGCATCTTCATCCTTCTTGTGCTCTCCATCAAAGGTAGGAGGTTTGATCTTGTTCATTTCTACTTTCAATTCATCCACCCCAGCCCTCCTATGCTTCCTGGCAGGGGATGGACTTGATTTGTTGTGTGCTCTCTTATTGGAATGCTTTTGGGAGTGATGGTGATGTCTTCTATCACTCCCTGATATTCCTTTTCCCTCAGGGGTTATGTGGGTTCCTTATTTGTTGGAGCCACTCTCCTTATCCAACTCCTTTTCAATTTTTTCCAGAATTTTCATTAACTTCATATTGAAGTCTTCCTGTTTTTCCTTGGCCTTCATAAGACTCTCATTATCATCCTTGTGGCTCTGGACATTTGTTTGCAATTTTTTGAGGGTCTCAACCAGATTTATGTCTTCCTCCTTTCCTCCTCCATGTCCACTGGATTTGGTTCCTTCCATACCTAACTGGAAATTCATCCCTCTGATTTCATCTTATTGAATGTAGACTATCTACGTATAATCCATAACTCTACACTTTGTGTTGATTCTAATATAATAGTTGTTAATTCTGCAAAAATGTGCAGCCAATAGAACTCTGTCGGGCTAATTGTTCTTAATAATTTCATGAAAACACGAACCATTCTGATTCATTAATATATATATATGAATTATTTTCTACTAATTTCCTGGGAAATCGATTTATCAGATCCAATTGATGGGTAAACAGTTATCTTCTACTATTCAAGACCTTTCCAATGCCTATTTCCATGCTCAATTATGAGTTTTGAGCAAGAATTTATGGATACTTGAACAATTGTGCTTCCTGGAAGGTAATATTTAAACAATTGTTCTTATTTCTTAGAGATGAATTAGCTCTTGGATCCTTGTTGGATCCCTTATTTAGGTTTATATACCTTCCTTACTTCGTTAGGTGTAGTTTTGTGCAATCAAGAACCTCACAGGATCTTTCTCTAATCCCTTTCCTGTTCTTAAAAAAAAAAATCAGGCGCTAGCCCCTTTTTTTTCGTCCCCAAAATTCATGTGACCACGGTGATGACCAGGCACTAAGTTGATAGGTGCTTAGTCATAACTTTTTCACTTTGGAGCTTTGGAGGTTTTCACAACTCCAAACTTTCAAATCTCCCAGAGCACCGAATTGGTGAACTTGTGAAGGACGGTGGATCAATGGTCCACGAATTCCCAACATCCAATGACTGATATTTACTACGAAACTCTGGGCTTCGGGGTTTTCCAAAGAACTTCTTCACATATCTCCTGGAGTGTCGAATTACCAGATATCCTCTCCTTCCGCCACGTGTCATCTCCCGATCAATGGTCGATATTAACTCCAACCTCCAATATTTCTTGACTCAACGCAACTGCAACACAATTCCTCCAGAGTAACCAGTCTTCGGACCATGGGATATACTTCTACGTGTCCTCTCCTATTCAATGATGAGGATTTAATCCACTCTTCGAAGCTTTGGTAGTATTCATACTTAACAACTCTTGAACAAGTTCCTCCGAAGTGCCAAGTCTTTGAACTGCAAGATCTGGCACCACGTGGAAGAACACTAGAAGTGGACACATGACCCAATCCTAGGGGTGACACATGTTAAGTTCTAACTGGAAAAATCAGTCTTTTAAAAGCACAAAACAAACTGACATGTGGCACACATATTTTGTACCCACGTTACCCCATGTGACAATATCAAACCACGTCACTTCGGTGCTTCGTTACTTCAGAACTTCGGGACTTCGGGACTCCAGGGTTTTAGAGATCTAGAAGTTCTTCCAACAGTTTTCTCCTGAATGTCGAATGCTCAAGCTTCTTAACCACCCAGGCTCCACGTAGTACAGTTGTCATCAATCAAGGTGGTGACATGTGGCCCCACCATTGAGTGACACATGTTAGGTCCCAAATAGTACTAAGGTATTGTCAAAAGTACAAAAAAAAGTGACATGTGGCAGACTTAGGGTAGGTCCACGTCACCCTATGTGACATCATCATGCCACGTCATATCTGACTCTTCGAGACTTCGGATATTTCTTCTCATCGACACTTTTTTTTGAAATGTCAAATTTTCAAACAAATGCTTCCCTTATCTTTGGGACTTCAGTGATTTTTTTTTATCATCGACATTTTTTTCAAAACTGTCGAACTGTCGATTACTAAAAAAATGTTTCTCATAGCTTTGGTACTTTGACAACTTTGTTTTCTCATCGACACTTTTCAAAACTGTCGAACTGTCAATCAGGTCTATGTCACCCTGACATTCTGTGATTTCGGCACTTTGGAAGATCTCTTCTCATATCCATATTTTCAAAACTCATGAACTGTCGATTGTCGAACAATTGCTTCTCGTAGCTTTGGGACTCTGATGATTTTTTTTTCTCATCGACACTTTTCAAACTGTCGAACTGTCGATCAATTCTATGTCACCGTGATGTTCCATGATTTTGGCACTTCATAAGATCTCTTCTTGTCTACATACTTTCAAAACTCTCAAACTATCGACTGTCGAACAATTTCTTCCCATAGTTTTGGTACTTCGGCAATTTCTTCACCACGCAATCTCCAATGGATTTCCTCGAACACAAAACTGTCGAACCACTTGGGGAAATCCAACGACCCAAATTTAATTTTGTGGTTCTACACCCACGATTATCGTGATCTCCTTTCTCTGCTAACTTTCTTGAACCACTATACCTCCTAAGATTTCCAATACCACCCAGGAGCTCTCTCAGTGCCACTCTAGCACTCTGTACATTAATTCCTTATGGAATTTTGACTCCAAATTCCACATTCGTGGCCCATCCAGGCTCAATGTTGAAACCATGGTTTTTGATACCATATTTTAATGTACCCATCCATCCCAGGGTCGGGCATGCTACCAAAAATATTTCCCTCTACTCTGTTTTCAAAATCTGATACACATATATATACATATATAATGCTAATTTAACAGATATAAACATTCTTCTCATACACAAATTCATGCAGAATTAACAGTAAATCATACATGCAGCAAACACATGCAATTCTCATAAATAACAGACATTCACTGAAACAAATCATATGATATTAACAAAGAAATGATACTTATCTTTTAATTGAAGTACACCAACTGTGTGTAGACCTTTCATAAACCTCCCAGCCTTAGACCGCGTTGTTCCAATCTATCAACAGTGGGTCACCCCTGAGCTGGGACTAAACTCCACCAAGGGTAAAGGAAATCCTAGGCTAGGTTGATACTATGGAAAGTTGCACAATGAAACAGGAAGGATTACCTCCAAGGAGCATACTTATGTCCACCACTCACAGACTCTCATTCCCCACATGCCTATCCTACCCCAGGAATATACACCTTCACTATTCCATAGTCCATCGGGTGCTCCACTTCCCTTCTAGGTATTCAACAATAGGTCAGATCAGGAATTCTCAGAGCTTTGTAGATACTACTGGACTCCCTCCAGGATAAATCACTTCCCCACCAATCTTTCTCACTTGGAGAGAGTTTCTCATCAGCCTGAAAACCTTCTTATTCAATCCATGGGCCTGACAACCCACCTCTTCAAAACCACAAGCCTGACAACCTGCCTCTTCTATCCAACTCCTAAGTCAAATGGCCAAGGGTGAAGGCAGCAATAAAACTTAGGTAAGGCAGGGTACGACTCAACAAAATACCAATGCGCACAAGTTACAGAGGTTCACGATGGCAGAGGGTTCAACAATGGCGGAAAATGGTGCAAGCTATAGAGGTTTGTGATGGTATAGAGTTCAACAATGGTGAAAGATGGTCGACTACGTGCCTTCTCCATGCATGAGTGAATGGGGGAAAATATTCCCAAAAGAGATGAATTCTCCACATATATTTGCATCCGTCCTAGATGACACATGGATCTCCAGGAGTTCTCTTCCCCTCCACTTGGGATTCATTACTCCTTCCAAAATAAATTAGGATAAAAGGTTATGTCCAAACCTTAGCCTTTTATATGTTATAATATTCCTTTGGAGGCAAGCCCTCAAGCTTAACCCCCTTTCCTAGCCTCTTATCCCCTTCCCTTTCCCTTCCTAGTGGAGATTAGTCCCCCATCCTCATTTATCGTGGTCGGTCTACATGCATCAATGTATTTTTATTAATGATCTTCATAATTACATATACAAAAATAGGCTCACTAGCCTGAGCATCTAGGCTCTCCGGGCTAATAAACACATAAGCCACCCATATTATAAACACTTGGATCACCTGACTATAAACATCATTAAACATCATTACAAATTAGCAGTGGCTCAGCCTTGGGGTATTACAATGGTTGTTGTTGCAAAATTGTCCACAACCTCCTTATTAGACAATGCATCCCATCCCTATGGAAAATTAGTGGAGATCAAATACCAATTCAAACATTGTTATTGCGTAGACAAGACAATGTTAATAATAGACTTGTAATCAAAAAAATCAACTCAACTCTTTCAATTAAACAAAGTCATCAAGCAAAGTCCTTAAGATAAAAATCACCAAAAGATCTAGTCAAAACCATCCTAAAGATAAAAATCACCAAAAGATCTAGTCAAAACCATCCATGTAGAGCTATTATGAGGCAACCAACCATGGGCCACACCAAAAGATCTAGTCAAAACCATCCATGTAGAGTTATTATGAGGCAACCAACCATGGGCCACTTTAGGGTCATCATTCAATAAAAAGCACACCCTTTACATTATTGAAGTGACACAACTTATTGTGAACAACATTGAAGACCAAGATGATGCTTTAATGTAGAAATACTAAATCCATATGAATCTAACTAAGGGTTTCCTCTCAATCAATAATAGGTCCAAAGCAAGGCTTGATGGAACATTAGAAATCTATATTGGTTATGTTTGAAATTTGTCATATTTCTTTACAAAAATAAAATTGCTATGTTTGTTCATGCTATTTGTATTCATGGTTGTTGTTTGTATTTTTGCATCACAATATTTACGTTAATGTGTTACATCATTACTAGGTGAACTGCAACATCTACTTGCTAAATAAAATAGAAATTAACTACTTCATAACCTATCTTAAAATTATAAGTGATTCATAACCTATCTCGTTGAAAAGTATTTTTAGTAGAAAATGATGGCATGGTATGTATGGAGAGCTTCATAGTAACCCTAGAAAATGATGTCATGGTATGTACCACAAGCTTCATAAAATGTTTTTGTCTTTGTACAAAGATAAATCCAAATACAAGGCCTATTTAGGGGACATTTATAAATGTTGTAATAAAAATAAATTAGAAGTATAGGCTTATGGAGAAACTAAAGCGACAACATCTAAGCACTTAGTGGTAAAGTGCTTAAACATCTTCTTAAATCCAAGAACATCTAACTACTACAGAAACATTTATGACTTTACCATAAGGTATTTAAATGCTATTGACTAAAATAGAATGAACATATACAGTGATAAAAAATTAAATTATATATGCATACAAGTTGTGGAACTTTTCCCTTAAATAGATAGCTTATGCCTAGTTTAAATAGTGAATTTTTGTAAATTTTTTAGTATATTTTTCAATCAATTTTATCCAAAATCTCAAAAGAAATTTAGAAAAATGGTTGGAATTATAGATATTAGTTGTTGAGATTACATAAAAAAAAAAAAAAAAAAAAAAAAAAGTTAAATGTTTAGATTTATCCAATAGCTTATCAAAAATCTTTAATGATCAACATACCAAACCTCACTTTTGTGCATAAATAACTTTAATAAAATCAAACTAGAAATTTAGAAAAATGGTTGGAATTATAGATATCAGTTGTTGACGTTGTCGAGATTACATTAAAAAAAAAGTTAAATGCTTAGATTTATCCAATAACTTAACAAAAATCCTTAGTGGTTAACATACCAAACCTCACATTTTGCATAAATAACTTTAATAAAATCAAACTAGAAAATTAGAAGAATGTTTGGAATTATAGATATCAGTTGATGAAATTGCACCAAAAAAATCCAAAAAAATAAAATGTTTAGACTTATCCAGTAACTTATCAATAAAACATCTTGAAGGGTTAGTATACCCAACCCCAACTTATCAAACATCTAGTATAGCCAACCCCACTTGTGCTAATAAATAGCTTTAACAAACCCCACTTATGGCAATCTATCTCATTTTCATGGAAATAGAACTTGTGCTAATAAATAGATTTAATTTCACTGTGTATAAACTTCAAACTTATGCATAGGATTGTGGCACAATCACATATCAAGCAGATGCTGAAATATTTTTAGAAGGCGTTGTCTAAACATTTGACCTTTTGAACATTTTCATTTAAATCTGGCTAAACAGATCTTGGTGAAATCGTCCTTTTTGTTGTTGTTTAAATAACATTTTTGAATGTATAAATAGATTCAACACCTTGAAAAATCCTTAAAATAGTAGAAATATACATACTCCATCACTCAAATCTGGAATTCCAACAATTTTTTTGACTGAATTTTTAGTAAATTTGATAAAAACGCAAAAAAAAACGTTTAAAATATGCTCTCTTGAAATACATACATTTAAATATAGAGTTCCAACAATTTTTGACTGAATTTCTATCAAATTTGATAAAAAAGAAAAAAAAAATGGAATGTTTAGATTACGCTCTTTTGAAATGCATACATTTAATTATCGATTGGAAATTCACTCATTCATTCAATAAACTTTTTTCAAAGTGAGGCACCCATAATGATATTTATGTTTGGGATGCGAACAAAAATGTCGTGTTTCGAGCACGTAAATCAGCTATCCAGATTCATATGGATTTTCACTCCACAAATTCCACGAATGATGACATATATCACTGTTCAAAATAGACAACATCCATCGCTTTATATTTACTAAGATCAAATCACAATACACACGATCTTTCAGTTATAACAGTTGACAATAGTGATCTACAACACTACTTTGCTTACATGTAGCAGCTCTACATTCTTTTTTATGGATAAACACATAGTGGGACCAACCCTTTTAATAGATTATACTTCTACTGGATAATGCCAACCATGGATTCTGACTTTGCTTACAGGATATCATTATATACACTTAGAGAGCCCAATCCTGCATTGGATGCTTAGACATGGTTCTTCACTATTATATTTGTATTGGATGCTTTTACTACTTAATATTGAATTTACCGTTGATCCACTTCGGGACTTCGACGTTCGAGAGTTTCAACATTCCAACGCCTTTTTCTTCTGAAATACTATGTACCCAGAGTTACAGATCGACCGCCAAGCATCCATTCACGATCGACAACTGTGATTCACTTTGGGACTTCACTCCTCGCGCTCCTCTAGAGTGTTCTTCTCTAGAGTCAATGATCTACTACCACATTCCTTCCTGTGCTAACGACTAGGTTCTACTCCGGCACTTTGACACTTCGGGGATTTTTAAAGCACTTGGAATCCTCCGGAGTCTCGAAGTCTGAGACTCTCAGAATCCCAGTCATTTCACCAACCACGTGGGTGAGGTATGCATGTGCCAGGGGCTAACACGTAGTTGGGTCAAAGGAGACACGTACCCTCGTCACTCCAGTCTGATCATTTTTCAACCTTCCTCGGGTTTTCACGGTCATGATCTGGACAATATCGATTTTTTCACCGACCGACGACTCATAGTGATTGCGGGGCCCCAACGTGTTCGCTATTTATCAGAGATCTCAATATCTGCAATATGAAAGGTACTCTCCCAACATGGTCTAATTGTGTCTGTTGATCCTCCATCCCGATGAGATCAATGACGTTGGTGAATTGCGGGTCATGAACTAGCACGTCCGTTAATTTCACCTTCGCTCTCCGCAATGATTCCCCACCATCGATAGTCATTCATAGATCTATGGTTCACAGTGATTGCAGGGCCCAATATCCACAATCTGGGAAGTGATCGCCTGATTCTATACAATTGTGATTGTTGATCTTCCATCCTCAATGAGATCAGCGATGTTGGTTGATTGTGGACCGTGAACTAGCATGTCCACTAATTTCACCTTCGTGCTCCGCAATGAATCCCAACTATCGATCTAATCGAGCGGATGGTGTTTGATTCGTTAACTCCAATGGGTCTTTGAGTTGATCTAACGAATGATATAGGTTTTCTTCCCGATGAACGGTTTGCATTCATCTCCTCTTCCAGGTTCTTGATTCATCTATGGCTCTTGTTACTCAGGGAGTTCGGGTAACTTTGACTATCGTGAAGTTTGACATTCCATGCATCGAACTCTCGAAACTCTGAAGCCATTATGAACTAGATCCTTTCGGGCTTAGTGTCGGGTTCCTAGACCTAGGTCACATCAACCTTTAAATGACTCTTGGGTTGTGAGCTCTACTCTTAGCCGAGTTTTAGTTAAACCATGGATGCAAGTTCAAGGTCTCTCAGGATATTGGTTTGAAGGAAATGCCTTCCTAATTCGTAGAACCTTAAATTCTGAAACAGGGCAGTGTAAACTCGTGAGATTATCGAGACGGTAGTAGTGTGGAGAGTCTTTCTTCGATTCTAGAGCTGTGAGGTATCTCCCTGGGGGAAAACACCTTCGAGAGTTAAACTGGAGAATACGAGAAAAGCATAAGCATAAGTTCTCAAGGAAGCCAACGTATATACATAGTTTAACCTTTTCAATGCAAAAACCATTTACATATATGTAAATACATGCATGCAATCATTAATTCCCAATTCAACGCATAAAGTATGGAAACACTTATCAGAAGCAGATAACGTGAAGCAATTTCTGGAAGGGGTGCCCATTTCCACACAACCATAGGCTCAGTCACTCCTAACGGATTTACCACTAGCCACCCCTGAGCTAGACCACAATGCTTTGAGATTGAATATCTTCTTCCGGTACAGAAATAGATAGGGATGAAGGTTAATCTCCTTCTTTCGACTCAGTCTCTATTTCCCGTGATCAGAACACACTATTTTCATAGTTCTTCCTTGAATCTAAGAGCTCTGTCTCTCATCTTTGCACTCTTCATAGATCTCCTTTGTGACCCCCACGCTTTCCTTTCTTTCCTTTTCCAGCAAGATTGTGTGTGGCCCAAATTCCCAGTCTGTGGTTAGGCCTAGAAGCCTTACAGATGGGTGGTCTACCCCATCACCTCCTTAACTCTTGAGGAGGTCTTCCCACCTACCAGCCTAACCATAATTCATTCCTAGGTCAGAGGGTTGTTCTGATCTTGAGAAATTAAATCAAGCAAAGTAATGGTTCAATGGAGGTTAACGCAACCATTCCTGGTCCCCTCCACCATCTCTTTCATAGCATTCATGGTCTCTCTTAGTACATCCCCTTTCTAGTAGTCATGCAACATGTATCTATTTTCTATTAAAATAACATAATTTACATTCATCGATCTTTTATACAAAGGTCCATCAAATCAAACACTCAAACCTTTGATTTTTCCATATTTTCTTAGCCAATGTAGTTATATTTACAAACTGGGGGAAACAGGGTGTTACACTGTCACAGTGGGGCTTGTGGTGGTCATTTATACGGGCTTGCGATGACCCAAAAAATTTTGCAAGCCAGATATTTTTGGCCATATATCTTTAAAGATTGTGTTGAAGTGGTTAAGAAAGGTCACCCATGCCAGGTGTTCACTTGGAAAATGCGCTCGCATCTAGCCCCTTTCCATCCAGTCATTACCTTCGGTCCCTTCACCAAGTGGGGGGTGGACTTTGTGGATTGTAACCCAACTTCGGTTGGGGGGCATAAACACATTATCATGGTCATTGACTACTATAATAAGTGGTCCAATGCCATGCCTACAGTTAAATCCGATGGGTAGACTGTTTCCTTCTTTGTATTCAATCAAGTTATAGCCAGGCTCGAAATACTGAGTGATATTGTCACTGATCATGGCAGTCATTTTCATAATGAAATGATGGAAGAAATAGAATCTAATTTGGGGATTAAGAATGGTAATTATTTCCTTTACTACCCCCAAGAAAATGGACAAGTAGAGGTTGTAAACAAGTCTCTCAAGACCATTTTGTAGAACATTGTCAGCCAGAGAAAATCTGACTAACATATCATGTTGTATCCAACACTTTGGGCATACTGAAACTCGGTCAAGACTTCCATTGATTTTTATCCTTTCCAGTTAGTACATGGTGTGGAGTTGATCTTACCTATTGAATGTGAAATCTCTTCTCTTATATTGGCAGTTGTGCTCCTACCTGATACTTTTGATCTCGAGCAACGTTTCGTGCACCTAGAGAGACTAGATGAGCAGCACCGAGATGCCTCTATGGATATCGAAGAGAATAAAAGATGTTTCAAGGTCCAATATGGTAAGTCTGTCTGTCCTCGGTTGTACATAGAGGGTGACTTGGTCCTTCTATATGATCAAGACAAAGAACCATTGGGGGTAGGAAAATTCAAACCCATGTGGCATGGTCCCTATATCGTGCGACGTGTCTTAGAAAAAGGAGCCTATGAATTAGAATATTATGAAGGGAACATGTTGAATGAGCCCAGGAATGGGCTCTATTTGAAAATATATTACGCTTGAGCCCCAAGCTTGGGCAAAACTCTTTGTATACTAATATAATTTAATGTATATATTTTTTCCCTTTATTTTTATATTCATCTTGCTTATCGAGTTTTCCCTTGGTTGGTAGATGTCAACAGAGTCTTTGGTCTACTTAGGATTCGCAAACGGGGTCAATCATCATACACGGAACTTGGCTTCCGCTGCTTGGATTTTTTACTCACCCGAGGGTCTACTGGTGTCTTCAGGTGGCATATGTCTAGGGCCATCCCCGAATAATGTGGCTGAATATAGCGTCGTTATAGAAATTTTGTGTGAGTCCATTTCACATGGTATTCTCTCTTTAGAGGTTCTCCTGGACTCCCAGTTAGTAGTATGTTAGTTGAACGACAATTACCATGTGTGTGACCCTACTCTACTCTGACGATTCCTATGGGTACGACTTTTGGAAGGACAGTTTGATTTTATTACTTATCATCACATATCTAGAAGTTTTAATTATGTATCTGATGCTCATGCTATTTTTTTTTATAGTATAATTTGTCACATAACTAAAGTAAAGAAAACATTCTCATCAATGTACACATTGTAACATAAGTTAAGCCGAAGAACCATTTTTTTATATATATTTAAAAAAATATAATGTTTATAGTACAAAATTGGGGCTAACACCCTCAATATACATATACAGTCGATCATACAATATTCATGACATCTATGCATGTGGTGTCAAATGAGTGTCATGATAGAAAACTACAATGTTTGTGAGACACTGAAAGAGTCGTACCCAAGCACAAGGCACACCTACCACCTTCCATTGCATAGCCTCTGACAGATCCTCCACCTAAACCATATGAATCCTCTATGTCAAACGAGATAGGTTTCCCTACACGTTTTGAATGACTCTCTCTGTGTCCCCTCCCATTGCCTCATCTCCCCGGTGCCTCTAACGATGTCATGGAATTCCGTTTTCCCTTCGTGGACCTACGTCTGCATCACATACATGTTTAATTAGTACTTAACAACATCCAAAAATATTTTTGACTCCTTATACAAAAATACAAAAAAATGAAATATTAAAAAAAAATGACATACCTATGTCTCTGTAGGCAAACCCTAGTGGTAATGGCATGTTGGGATATCCTCTAAAGTCAATCCCTATGTAAGGTTAGTCATCCAGAGATATCACCTATCGTCTCCACCAGAAGAAGAAGTCATCATTGTAGGGTGTTGTCACCGTACCTCCCCCATGCCGCCTCATCACCTCAGTCCATCGTGCCATGGCTGGATTGCAAGGTCCACGCAGAATAATCTCAACTATAGGTCCCAAGCTTGGAACCCGCTCAAAGAAAAATATACAAAGGATAGAAACAGACTTGAAGTTCCTTTTACTACCTTGTTTGCAGTCATTCAGCTGGCTCTTCATGTTGGCCAACAATGAGGTGTGTCAGTCGTACACCATGGGTCTCAAGAAGTCCACTGAGTAGAACATAAGTGGCCTTGATGCCTGGCACAAAGAGGTCGATCCTATGATCTATTTCAAAATGAGGACAACAATCTTGAGACTTAGATTATTTATCGCTCGAATGGGGAGTTGGATCTCGACCTTCTCGGTCCCTATAATGCAATGAGCGGCTATGTATTCCTCGATTTTCATGATACTCCCAGCTCCCTAGGATTTGAGGTTGACTACCTCACCCCTAAGTGACAATCTCGTCAAGAAATAAATGTCCTCGACTTCAATCCTTAATGGTTGTCTATCAAGGTTGAAGCTCTCGCTATCTGGATCCCAGTAGTCCACAAGAAACTGTATCAATCTCACTTGGGCCCTCATACCTTTGAGAGCCCAAAACTTATATATCCCACATCGTTTTAAGGCCATTTGGGCCCCTAGATATCTCTCCACTACAACATCTACCTCCTAATGTTCTCTTTCTCTCCACTCTAGCACCATCCTGCAAGAGACAAACCCTCTTTTGAGTTAGAACCCTATTAAAAACATTATTTACAAACATATATGCACGTTGTAGTGTACACAATCACGTATAGGGCTTCGTATACACTGGTTGTTTTTTGAATAGCTACATATAAGAATGTGCATATGTGACCCAATAAACGGTAGCCTGCATAAACCTAAGTTTTCAAATTGCTCCCTAAATAACTTAAAAAATGGAACCTAATTACAAAATTTAATCCACTGAAAAGAAAGAGGAGAGAAAGATGAGTTACCTGGTCCAGACGGTTGTCGATTCTATCACTCGTAGCTCCTGCAATCTCCAGTTGAAGTTTGGAGGTAATTTGGTCCAAAATCCACTATTTGGGTAAAAAATACAAATGGTATAGTAAATTTGTTTTTTTTTTTACTATTTACAACAATTTTTTACCCACTTTGCATAGTTTCGTGCAATATTTTGGCCTAATGGACTAATACGACAGCGGATGGAATTGGTTTTTGTATTTTTATCCAGGGATTCTTGAGGTTTTCAGCGCCATGATGCCCATTCGTAACTTTGGACACGTATTTTTGTTACCTAGCATATATGATAGGTATTTAATCCGTCATACACATTTTCATCGTCCTATGAATGTCACTCATATTCTCTACGTATGAACCCATTTTATAATGACACAAAACCTTCTATCTACAACTAGAAGTGTCATTATCGAATGATAGAGACTTACCAAACATGGGTACCCCGGTTAGATCCTTTGCTTCATTCGATTCCCATGTAGAGATTTTGACCGTAGGACCGGGAGTCCCTTATAGATAATACATGACTTTATGTTGAACCTCATTTCTTACTCATAAACATGTTGACCTATACCTAGAGGACTCCCAAGCGAGTTTTATTTAAGCTCTTTTATGACTCATTTCAAAAAGAAAAAATATTGCCGAATGAACTTGTCTCTTTCACACTAGTACATTGGATTTGAAAGGACATATATTTGGTGAAATTGTATCCCTTTTTCAAACCTAGTAGACTAATATTATGGAAAAGGACTTTTTTTGGCATTAAGTAGTAATTGCATCTCATGCGCTTGCTTGCATTATTGGGCCTATTGTCGGCTCTCGCTTTTGTGTTATAATCCTCTCACCCCAGTAGTTTGCATAATCAACCAAGAAGAGCCTTGTTTATATCATTTGCAGCTTGACACCCTATACCCAGGAGGAAACATTCGCCTGAGTGTCCATCTCCCGCATGCACCTCCTTTCATTGAGCATAGCTATGTTCCACTGCCGGAACTAGTTTTTCTTACCCATGACACTTGTTTCCTCCTCTGTATCATAACATTCATTTGAATATGAAATAACAAAAAAATATGGGTGGGAAGGGAATACTATCTTATATTGGCAGCAGTCGTGTCGCATTTGAATAGAGCACAAAATGTTTGAGTCCACTTGTCATAAAAAATTTGGGTTTAGCATGACCTTAGGAATCTCAACTTGTTACAGAGAGTTTACTCCCCCAACTGGTTACTCTTCTAGTACCTAGGGAGATTTTGATTGATACCTCGTGCATCTCAAAGTCTCATCATTGAGTCTATGCTTCCAGAGTCTTCCATATGTCTCATGATCTTGTTCAAAGGATGTCTACCAACCTATTTCAGAGACTCCTCAGAAATCTTGACTTTGCATGTCAGCCATACCCTTAGTGTGTCTCATAATCACATGAATTTGTAGTCCTATTGCGCACCCTGGTCCTACTTTCCTCATTTTTAGGTAACCTTGAACCCAATAGTCAACATTTCATCATTGGTCACTGACTGGGTGGTTTCCCTTTTGTTTGACGACAAGACATCTATTCACACATTGGGATTCATGTAGTGTCTTGGATTCCATTAGCCTTATTGGTGGTTTCCTCGCCTTTTTCAGCAGTTTTCCTTATTGGTTTCTATTCAGAGGGTTTTTTTCGTGTACCACTTGCATCTAGCACACGTGAAATATGCACAGGGTCATTGTTCCATGAACATGTTCTTCGTCCAATTTCCTCGAAATCATAAATCTCCTACTTTGTACCTTGTGCTAAATGATGAGAGATGCCTTAATTCTCTCCTTTCAGCGGGTATCCTTCCATTGACTTCCACTCATCTATTTTGGATTATTTTGGGGACGAGACATAGAGTCCTATGAGTACCTAGAGGATTGCAGTCCTTAGTGGAAGGTTCTCTCACCATCGACAGTTGGGAATACATCAATGTCTCTTGATCAATGGATTCTTCAATTGTTCGACCCCGACACCTCTATTCACACTTGTAAGAATGTACTTGGTTCCTTGATACCTACTTTCATCATCGGTAGGCTTTCTCGTGTCTGTTAATGGTATACCTCAATCACCAATAATCAAACGAAGTCTCATTGTGTTCGACCTGAACTCCTTTATTCACACTATGTAGACTTGCACCTTTCGTGGATTGTGTAGAAGACTTGAAGACATCAATTTATAGTCACAACTTTCCTGAGTTGTTTCTAGCTTTCATTGGACTAGTACCTATGTGACTTCAGTGATCATGGGAGATCAAATTTTACACCATTCTATACATATATCTTAAGATTGATTTTGATACTGGTTTTACTCGACCTTGTTCTTGACTATGACATCCTTTGGCATATAGCCACCTTTGTATTTCCTATTCATGGTCATGGACAACAGTTCGGTATATTTTCACATGGATCTGCAGTGTAATTCAAATTGGTAGCCATGTGTGCAAAGTCAATACAGATTGTAATGAGAAACTAGTTCTTTTAGTTGGGTCCCCATTACTCCACTTATGGGTCTTATAATGTATTTAGGCCATCGTAGATACTCCTCTGACCTCACACATTAGAGGGCATCTATTATAGCAAGATTTGCCTCACCCTATGCAAACTTTCATAGAAGGCCTTTTTCCATTTCCCTATGCAGACTTGAAGTTCCTTTTTGCAAATACCAGATCTTAAAACATTATTTTTCCACATATGTACACCCTACCTATAGTAAAACATGTGTGTATGCAGGTTGCACCACTACAACTCGCATACATCGGGATTAGCACCCAAAATTAAAAAAAGGTGTCGGGTTTCCATGTCATGTCACGAGATCCATGATCCTTGACCTTCCATATACTAGAAACATTCCAAATCGACCCTTCAGTTCCACTTGAAGGCTACAAATGGTCCAAATCCGAGCTATGGAAAAGAGGAGAAGAATTCAACTTTGAGAGAAAATTTACTCTAGAGAAATTATTCACTTCATATTGAGTCTGCATCCCTTTGTCCTTTTAAGTCTAAACACATTTTTCAACCCCCAAGCTCTTCCCTACATGATTGAGAACCTATTTTTCTCTCTTATATGAGTTTTCCTTTGGTGGAGGATTGAAGTGGTGGAGGCCCATCTAAAAGGAACTTAGTTTCTCGGTTCCAAACCATGCTGGAACGAAAGTTTGTAATTCATTCACTTTTGTTGATTACATTTTAATAGAAATACTATTTTCTCGTCCAATTAATATCTTGCAAATATTTGAATTGTTATTCCATGGGCGTATTTGTTATGAATGTTTATGGATTATGTTATCGAATTTGGTAACATTATATATTATCACTATATTCTTGTGTTTCTTGGTTGTTGAGGACAAGTTGTAGGTGTATTACTTTGAGTCATGTGCTCAACAGTGGACTTCATCGAACGTCTGGGCGAGGTAGGCCTTTTATCTTGTCTTTCTATCATATTTGTTTATATAGCATACCTGAGATTAGAGTTAATTTCTACATTCATTTCCGTCTATTGTGGTTTACCCCTAGCCATAGAGATATTTTCCTCATAACACCCCTTAATTGGTCAAAACCGTCATCGATAATTTGCAAGGAATACTTATTCTTAATGGTCATCTTATTCAATTGTCTATAGTCTATGCACAACCTGAGTGTGCCATCCTTGTTTTTCACAAACAAAGCTCGTGATCCCCATGGGGAAAAACTAGGTTGAATGTATCCTTTGTCCATCATATCCTTTAGTTCTAGTTTGAGCTCAACCATCTCTAGTGTCCTCATTCTATAGGGTGTTGTGGACACCGGCACCTCTCCTGGTACAAGTTCTATTGAAAATTCAATATCTCTTCTTGGAGGTAGATATGGTACCTCTTCTGGAAACACATATTTATACTCTCTTAATATGGGATGGTCCTCTAGGCTTGGTTTATTGTTCTCAACAGAGTTCAACACTTATACTGCATACAAAGGACATCCTTTTATGCAATACTTCTTCACATGAAGGGATGATATTTGTCTCACTGAGACAAGATTTTGAATCCCTTGTAGGTTTATCTTTCTCCCTTCTTCATCTTCACACTCCAAAGTTTTATTGTAACAATCCAAATTGGTTTTATGGGAAGCTAACTAGTCGATGCCAATCAGCAGGTCATAAGATCATAAAGGGAGAATTTTTAGGGTCACTTGGGTGGGTAATCCATTCATAATGAATTGGCATGATGGTATGACCTTTGTTATTTTTCTTTTGGTTCCAGTGGCTAGTTGTACCATCCATGATTTAACATGTTTAACTTGCTGCAATTTACATTTCTAAACATGTTGAGGGGCAACATAACTCAAATTAGAACCGGGGTCAATTAAAATGGAAATTGGATGGTTGGTAATCATACCTTCCATATCCACCATTGAAGCTTGGTGGTCATATTTTCTATTATCGAAGGATGCATAAATTTGTGGCATGCTCCTAGCCACATCATTGACTGTGGTAGCCTCTTGGATGTTGCAGACCCTCCTATTGTTATGTTTCTTATGTGCACAATCCCTCAACAAATGTTCTTCTCCGTAACCCCAACATTTCAAGGGTTCTCTCTTTCTGTTTTCATCCTTACCTGAGGCTACTCCAAAGGGTTTATTTCCACTCCGAGATGGGAAATTTTGATGATATACACGTTTAGTAGGAAGGATCATCTTAGAACATTTCCCATGGTTCTTAAATATTGAGGGTTTAAATCCCTTCTTCTTGAATCCTGAATTACTTTTCTTCTTCCATTCCTCATGAGGTTTTGTCTTATTCTTGAATTTCTCAGAGCAATACCTTGCCTTCCAGATAGTGCCTTCTAAATTATTTGGTTCATCAAAATCAATTATGTCCCAGAAGGACCGAGGTAATCCACTAATAAATTGTTGAATCTTTACTTTTTCATCCTTTATGTAGAGCACATACCTTATTAGCTCAAAAAAATTATTGATATATTCATCTATTGTGAGTTGTCCTAACTTGAGTTCATAGAACTCCTTGGTCTTCCCATCAAATTATTTCTCTGACAGATACGTATTATTGAAGTATTTCTCAAATTGTTTCCATGAAAATTCCTTCTCATGGATTCCTTTTGCATTCCTAAGGTCCTCCCACCAAATGGAGGCCTTTCCATTCAGGTTGAAAATGGTTATTTGAGCCTTTAAGTTCTTAGAGTAGTCATGGAATCTGAATTACATCTTCAAGCCAAGCAACCAAACTTATTCTTCTTCCCCCTTCTTAATTTATCCATTGAAAGTGGGTGGTTTGGCTTTCTTAATCTCTTCAGGGTCATGGATCTTGGAATGTTTCCTCTTATTTCTTTTCCTCTGGGAATGTGAACTAGTTTTTCTACTAGAATATTCCTTGGAGTTGTCAGCTTCATCACCAAAGGATTCTTCCGATGAGTGTCTCTTGTATCCATGTTGGGCCTTATTTGAGGTGCTCCTCCTTGTGTGGCCACTTTCAGGACCATGCTTTCGTATCTCGGGTGGACTTTGAGTTTTCTTAGTATGATTTACATCCACAAGACTGGCTGTCGGTCTGTAATGTACCCCAAATTTACCAAAATAATTGTTTTTTGTTAGGGACATTAAATCTCTTTTCATCTTCAATATTTGTTTCAAAACATAGCTTTAATATATGTAGAGCAGTTTTTCCATTACTAATGATTTTTTAAATCTTACTCTTATCCTTTTCTTGATAAAATTGTAATATCATTTAAAATAACTTTATCTCTGAATTTACATTGTGCTATACAACAATCACATTGTGTAACAATTAAGGAATATTGATTATCTCGTAGACTACCCATGAACCTTAATGTTTACCCATTATGATACACATTCACGTATTTTACTATGCACTATCATATAAGTCTCATAGTTGACATCATTGATGTTCAAAGGTATAAGTATAAATAGTTTTGTACATAAACTATTATAATCCCAATCTAATGTTACCATCACATTTATGCTAACACTACACTATACACTATAGGGATCCTATACAGAATTCGATCCATAGCATAAGTGTTTCTCTTGACATATAAATCACAGATCTTATCTATGGGAGAACTTCACTTATTAACATATATATATAACGACAACCCATTCATTGTAAAGTACCAATGTTTAATACTCTGACTATTATTACAACATGACTAGAAATATAGTTAACAGTTGTTATCGTTATGAAGCTCCCAAAGATACCAGTCACTAATCTTGATTTCGTTTAACAAGTTGGAACCAAAAGGGTAAAACCCTTAACTAGAAGAGACAAACGTGACCATTGTACATAGTCGTGTCCCTAACTAACTAGCATCACAAATAGGAAATAAATTGGTATGAAGGATGATTAAGAGGTGGTCAGTTCGACAATTAAAACACTGGCTAAACCATTAAATGGCATTCAATTGTATCTCCTTGAAACTATCACTCGGCCACCATAAAGAATGTAACCCTACCAACTCCATAGCCTCACATGGCAAGGTACTGTTGCGTAGATCAAGTTTTACTCCTCTATCAAGGCCCGAGGCACATCTCATTGTAACAATTTTCTCTAGGTGCATCGAAGGTTTGCTCTACTCATTTCCCTTCCCTGTTTGCCTAGCCTGCGAAGAAGGAGAAACCTAGGACTTAGCAAAAACACAAAGTGAGAAGGCGTTAGGCGGTTCTGGTTCTACTACTGCGCAAGAGAGGTAAACCACGTTCTCTGTAACTTAGGTATAACACCAATTTTGGCATGGTACTATACTATTGTTGTTGTAATGTTTTATCTCAGTCGACTCTTTTAGATTTTTATTTCTCAGAATAGGGTTTATAAGCTCTTTTGGTTATATCCAGTCTTTCAGTTATCCGTTGTATTATTTCTCCCATCTTGTATGCTTGTTTATAGAATTACTAAGATCGTAACACTGCACCCTGTGAGAGGTACCCTACTTTTGTATACTCGTAAATCTGTTCTAGATTTGAATGGTTGGCATACCAAGTGATGAGGGCACTTGTGAGTAAGTGCATATAGTTCAACCTATGTTGTTTCGTGTACTGTGGGTTTTACAATATCACCTTCGTGGGACTTTCTCCTTCTCTATGTGATCATAGGTGAAAACCTACTGTAGAAAACCCTTTAAGGGTCTCGTGGATGGGATTTGGTAGTCTCAATATCTCTTGTAAATCTAAACAGTTGTGGTTTCCCTATGCTTTTAAAAAGAGAAGATGTTCAGATAGATTTATGGGTGTTCATCATAATTCACACGTTGTGATCAAAGTAACAGTTAACCCTATACTTTCATATTGTCATCTAGATTTTTCCACAGTACTATCTACTAGGTAAGTATTAAACCTTCCTTCTATAAATTTCCCTTAGTGGAAGTTCGTAATGGTAATAAATTTTGTTTAAATCTCTTTTGTGTATCTTGACCTCTATGTTTTTGTGCAATGCGGGCATATGTATACCTTGCACTAGAGACTCTTCATCTAGCAACCCTCTGTCTGAGAAGTTTGTGTTTTCCTTCTAAAATAATTTCGATTTTTTTGTGTTTAAAAAAAAAACATCCATTCATAAATAATTTCCATAATGGATAGGGTAAAAGAGTATTCGTTAATCATATCTTGTACATGCCTTTACCTTTCAAAGGATTATTATTGTGGATGAATCTGTGCTATGATGTGGAATAATAAATCAGAATTCCCCATTCTATGTGCATACAAAATGATGTATACCTATACTGAAATCATAGATGTTCCCCATGATATTTCAGACTAAATTCCTTTACATTCGAAGTGTTTTTACTCGGCGTCTAGGACATTGTGACCTAGACTCTGTGTATATGCAAAGTACCATGTCCCCTTTATGAATATTTGTGAGTTGTGAAATTTCTTGGTCATTGGTGAAATTTGTAACTTGTCTAGCTTCTTCCCATTGTATGACTTATAACTCGTAATATATTATTGATTACAATTTATACATTTTCTTTATTTGTTGTTATAAATCGTACTCCAAACACTCTGTATAAATATGAGAGAACGGTTTTACCTTTGGTAAAAATCACATCAGTGAATATGTGTGAGTAAACCTAGCTCCATGTGATTCTATAATTCAACTCGGGATTATGCCAAGGCATTATTTACCCTCTGTGGGGTTTTCATGACTGTACTCTGGTTATTTACTTTGTATATTTTTCTTTTACACTGTTTAAATCATGATTTAATTTCCTTTGCAACATAGCATGCATTATTTCAGTTACAATAGCTAATGATGGGGCCTTGTATTCTTTGTGAGGGTACCCATCAATCGACCCTGGGTCCACTCTTCGCCTTTGCGTTGTGGATAGATAAACTCTCAAACGACAGTGGTGAAATTATTCTAAAACCATTCAAGATAAGTATTATCTTACTTTGTTTATTATTTCCTTTTATTAAATCACCTACCATGGTTTACTAAATCTATCGTTTCTCCTTTGCATGATTTATACAAAATGTTGGAAGCGAATCAAGGAATGCCCTCCTACTCAAAAAGGTATTTGAGTTCTAAACTTGGCGCTTTGTCACAAGATTCCTATATTCTATCTATCAGTGGTAAAGGAGTTCTTGCCTAGGGTATTCCACTGTAATGAATCTATACCATGGTTTCATGGCTAAACAAATTGTTTGTAATTTGTTTTTTAATTGAATATATAGGTTGTAAAAGAAACCCCATTTTGAACAAGATTCAATTTTTTAAATCAACTGATGTGGCATGTATTGTAGACTATTGAATCTCTATTTGTCTATGGATTATCACATACAAAATATGTAATTTTCTTTCATAAAGGAGGATTGTTATTTGTTCCTTTTATTGTCATGAAACTTGCACAGAATCTGCAAAAAAATTATGCATATATATCTATATCCAATTCTATGATTACGATAAATACAATAGCAGTCATATTTCCTTGAAGCTGGCATACACATATATATACATTAGTATACACAGTTATTCATGTACAAGCATAACCCTACTTAATGATTGTTAGGGACTTACAACAATACTCTTATTTTCCTTATGCATTATTGCATATATGTATATCTATGTACAACTATCTATATATGTATAAAACACTCATCACATAAATTATCTCATTTCCTGACATCTACTAATCAACAAAAATATTAATAAAAAACAAATCAAGGTACATATTTGAAGCTGATGCTGGGATACAAATGGAACAACCACGTTCCACCCAGTCGTAGAACAGAACAACCAAGTTACTTGCTCCATTCACCCCCTAACCTGACCATGAGTCCATAAGCGTGAATTGAAATGATCCTCCTTTTACACAATTCTCTTCTATAGATAATCTATTCCCTTGTCTCGCACTAAACAGTGTTCATAACAACAAGTAGTATCTTTTTTCCAACATACTAAGAAGCATCATGCCTCCCCCATATGTTGTATATGTCATGTGTCTCTTGTGCCTAGGTCTTTCTTTCCCTCCTTGGGAATTTTCACCTCTTTACAAATCCTTGATTTTTCAGGGGTTGCTAGTGGTCAAATTCCTCATTTTCCACTTGTAAAAACTAGTTGTGAGGTAACTGAAATTTGTTCCCCACTCATGGAGGCATGGTCAGTTGTTTTCAACCTGGTTGTTCCATTTGTATTCCAACATTTAATATATAAAAAGATTTCTCTTTTACATGTTGTTGGCCACTGTAATTGCTTATTAACTAAACAATCAAGTGTTACATAAATTGTCAACCAAGGGAAGTTTGTTTATTTCAAAGGCAATCACACACTATATATGCTCAATCTCAAAAGCAATCTAGAGTTGTAGTAAAAGTACATTAATCACACCTTGCCTTGAACAGACTGAAGTTTTACTTTGAATTACAAAAAAGAAATCTACCTATTGCAGAGTTCAAAGTTAAAGGAAATAATTATCCGAAGAATCCTGGATTACATTAAGAAACAAAAACCTAGGAAAGAAATCTTTCAAGATACTGCAAAAGAAAAGACCAACTATTCTGTAACAGAGAAAAGGACCCTATTCCCCAAGCAGGAATCTTCAGCACCTGTTTCCGACTATCACACTTTCATGAACTCATTACTAATCAAAATGATTGACACGTACTGAAGGCTAACTATCTCATAACAGAGAATAGGATCCTATTCCCCAAGAAGGAATCTTCAACACCTGTCTCTAATTATCACACTTTCATAAATTCATCAAACAGAATTACCAATCAGAATGATTAACAGTTACCCAAGCATGAATTGTATGAAAACAATGTAACAATCAGTAAAACAGAGTTTCAGCAAAACATAGTTCAGTAAAGTAGAGTTTCAGCAAAATAGAGTTTAATCAAGGCGTGAACAAAAATAATGCTAACACACTACAAAACTAATGGGTGAATCTTGTGAAGAAGGTGGGCCCTCCCTTCTCACAAGATTCCCCAGAAATGAAAGGAATTAGGAAGAAATGCTTAGAATAATCTTGTATTCATCTGTCAACTGTATCATGTTACAATATCCAAAGTGAACACTTCCTTCTCTGTAATTCCTTTCTAGCCAAAAAGGATCCCCTCTAATGATGATTTGCCCTTATTTAAAGAGGAGAATCCCCTCAATACAATTGATCATCAAATTACATGTGCACATATGAATCCTATTCTTAATCAGATCTAATCTTCTATACTGGAATAGGATATCCTGATCTCTCGTAACAGAATGCTATTACAATAGTTGGAATGGTGTTGGGTGAGGTGTAGCTGTTGCGGCCAGTGTAACAGCTTCTTTATTTATCTTCTTATTACTGTTGTTGTATATTGTTTCAGCATCGGAAATCGCGGACTGTTTCAGCAACGGGATTTGCGTTCTGACTATTTCAGCAACGTGGTCTCAAGCAGCAGCGATGGTTAATGTTGGCTTAAGGTGCGGCTATTGTGGCCAGTGTAACAACTCCTTCTTACTGTTGTGTGAATTGTTGTTTCAGCATCGCAGACCACGAACTGTTTCAGCAACGGGGTTTGTGTGCTTTTGACTATTTCAACAACGGGTCTTCAAGCAACAACAATAATCTACATTTCGAATTGTTCAGCACTATATGTTTCTGATCGATGGCTAAGTATGAGAGTAATGTAAAATTACATGTAAAACAAATTAAACATATAGCAAAGAGAAGAGACGTTATATACCTTTGGAAAGATAGGGTAAGGTGATAATGTAAGCTTAAATGTGAGTGGAAAAATGATGTAATGGTAGAAAAAAGTGTGAACAAAAAGGTACATTATAGAGTCCTAACATCCCCCCCAACTAAAAGGATGCATGTCCTCAGGCAACTTCAATCTGAATTAGAATCTGAATACCGACTCTAAGCGTGCAAATTACTTAAGCAGTACCTATAAAAAGTGTTGTCTGTTGGAGCTCTGAATCCTTGAACGTGTTGTAGCCTTTGCCAAGCTGTTGTTTCAGCCTTCTTGGGCAGCTTATGATGAACTTGATATTTCTTTGCTGGCATCCACAGAAAAGGTGGCAGCGTTATCTGGTTCTGGCTGTATCCAGAGGAGGCGGTTATCCTCGTTATGCTTGGCAGCTAGGAGCTCATTCTACCATGTAATCTGATTGTTAAGGAAGGAGGTGAGTGCCCGAATCTGGATATCACCGACAATAGGGTTAAGGTTAAGTTGTCGGTTCTCAGGGATGGCATCATTATGAAGATATACCTCACATAGGAGGTGTTGATCAATAGTAGAGGCTTCTGCAAATGTTCTAACAAAATCTGTTGGATTTAACACTGCATGGGGTCTGCCTTCTTTGATTGATTTAATCTGAAAAAAATGTAAGTCATTCTATGAGGAAAAGAGAGTAATTAGAGGATGGTTTCCTTGCAGCCAACAATTTTTGTGCCAAGTCAAACATCAGGAGCAATTTTCCTTTTATCTCTTTATTCTGCTTCTTATGGGCACGGGATTCTTGGAGTGTTTGCTCCAAAGCTTCCCAGTTTGAATAGATGTGGTTTAGCCAGAGTAGTCTGTGCTCTTGCAGGCTTTTGTCCTATGTAACAGCAGACTCTTTTTTCCATTTGCCCATTATTGCCTGCTCATCGCATGGTTGAGTTTGTGTTTCAGCATCGCAAGTGATAGGCTGAGGTAGGGTCTGAGTGGCTCGTTCCACAAGAGTATGGGTGTTGATCTCGCTAGGAGGGGCAGATTCATCAATAGGCAGTGTTTGTACAACTTTATTTATAAAACCAGGGGCTTCAGATGTAGCAGTTGTTGTAGGCCAGAGTTCATTTTGAATTTTGGAAGGTCCTACTGGTTCTTGTGTAACATCAGGGTTTTCCTCTTTGACTGCAAAAGTCGTAGGTGAAGGGGAAGCTCCAGGCATTGGAATTTGAGTTACTTTGTAGCCTGCCTGATAATAAATGTCCCCTCATTGACTACACATATACTCTCTACATTGATTCTCTTTTTTATTTTCCTCTGTCATGGTCGCTATGCGAGCTAGGGTGTACAATTTAAGTTCCTTATCATAGGCTTCCTTTACCATTACTAGCTCTTGCTTGTAGGCTTCCAGTTCAGAACTTAGGAACTCATTTTCTTGTAAGACAGAGGCCATTGTTGGTTATAGTTGTTGATATTTCATGGGTGTATTAAGAGGGGTGATTGGTTCTTGTGTAACAGTCACAACCACACTAGTTGGTTCTTGTGGAGCAACCATAGGATCGACAACTGATTCTTGTGTTTCAGCTTCTTGATGTAGAGAAAGTAGTGTTGCGGCACCCTGGGCATCTGATTCCTGTATTTCGGTAACAATATCAGCAGTTGGTTCTTGTGTTTCATCTGTAGCTGGTTCTTGTGTAACAACTATAGTTGGTTCTTATGTTTCAGTTGTAGTTGGTTCTTATGTAACAGCGATAGCTAGTTCTTGTGTTTCAGCTACTAAATGAGTAGTTGGTTCTTGTATTTCCGCTAATGGATGAGTAGCTAGTTATTGTGTTTCAGCTACTAGATGAGTAGTTGGTTCTTGTGTTTTAGCTACTGGATTTAAAAAGGATGATGTCGCAGTACATTGGGCCTCTGGTTCTTGTGTTTCAGTTCCCATGGGTGAAATAGGTAAAAATTCTGGAATTTGGGAGGGTGGAGTTGTACGGGATTTTAGCAAGATGGGTTGGGGGTTTAGGGCAGTGGAAATAGTGGTTTCTCTGGTTGAGGTCCTCATTCATTTTCTTTGTAAAAAGGAGGGAAAATGAAGAATTTGTTTCTTTCTTTTGCGTGAGGGTTTTTCCTCAGTGATGGGGTAGGGAGAGTTGTCTGGCTCAGAATCATCGCTAAGGATATGAATGGTAGGAGTAGATGATTCTGGTAAGATGTGGGATGGGCTTGGTATGGTAGGAAGGTTAATTGGGTTAATTGGGTCTATAGGCGGACTGTTAGGTACTTCCGAAGGATCTGGAAGGTTTTGTGGTTGTTGTTCCTGAAGATTTTCAGGATGTTCAACAGCTTCTTGAGGGTCTATGGGTGGGTTGTTTAGGGGAGGGTTTTGTTGGGAAAAACCCTTTTGGATGAGTAGTCGAGCGAGACGGTGATGGGTGAGGGAAAGGGCAGGATTTTTAGCCTTTTTACAATAATGCGACAAATTTCTAAGACATCCGAGCAGATCGTAGAGAATATTCACCAATCTAGCATGTCGTAAATGAGACAACAAGACAAAATCATACTGGTAGACTACCTGGTATTAGCCTTCACGGGTGAGGTAGTTCTTGACAAAATCTATAACTTTCGCCCAAGGAGGCGACAATGAGCTAAGTCGAACGCCCTGGCCTTTAGGCTCAATTTGTTCCCCTGGCAAGAGAAAATCTTGTTGGGCATTAAGGATAATGTGTTTGTGGCTGAACCAGCAAATGCCAATGACAGGGAGACCTGAAACCTGTGCTATATCATCCTCTGTGACTGGAATCCGAACCCCTTGAACAATGGAATAATCTTCCTGAAGATTTCGAGCAAATTGAAGAACCTGTTGTTGATCAAATCCCTGGAGCCTCTGAAAATAACCCAGCCAACCTGCCTGCAGAAAAATTTGATAGGCTTCTAGATATAATTCTAACAGCGCTATCGTGGCGGGTTCGTACCGTATAACAGGGCCTCCCATAGCTAACAGCTCAGTAAAATGTACCGTTAGAGAGTCAAGTAACCGCTTCTGAACAGAGTAAGTTTTGCGGGTGAAGGCATGCAAATGGTGGTGAAAACAAATGAAAGGATGGGTAAAAAGGAATGACGTTAGTCGGTTCATGTGAAATGATGGTATAAGATTTCGATATTTTTTTCCCCCCAAGTACGGCTAAAATAATGATTTTAAGTGAGTGATAATAATGAGTCGGGATCTTCTCATTAGCCATAGTTCAATTGTATTTACATATAAAGTTTACATACCTCATCTTTACCTTTGATTCGTACTTCAAACAAAATATAGTGCATGTCCATAATAGTTCTGCAGTAGCCATGGGGGAGACTTTTGATTTATTAGAGAAATTGTATCAAGGATTTGTTTATTTATGAGACAGGGTCGTGGAAGGACAAAATGTAGTATGAGAGCGAAATATCTTATTGACAGGGGATGCTGAAAAGTTGGTGTTTTAGCAACAGGAAAAGAATAGAAAAATGTTTGTTGAAGAGTGATGTTTTAACAATGTAAAATACTACTGAATAAATGGTGTTTCAGCAGTGGCGACATGTTGTTGAGCAGCGGTGTTTCAGCAATGGAGAAAAAGGGTGAAAAAATGTTGAACAGTGGTGTTTTAGCAATGGGAAAAAGGGGAAAAAACTGTTGAACAGTGGTGTTTCAGCAATGGAAAAAGGGGGAAAAATGAGGAAAAATATTGCTGGAAAGTGATGTTTCGGCAATGGGTAAAAGGGCAAAAAATTGATGAATAGTGGTGTTTTAGCAATGGGGAAAAGGGCGAAAAATTTCTGAACAGTGGTGTTTCAGCAATGGGAAAAAGGGCGAAAAATTGTTGAACAGTGGTGTTTCAACAATGGGAAAAAGGGGGAAAAATTGTTGAACAATGGTGAAGAAAGGGGGAGTAGTGTTTCGCAAAATGAAGCTTGGATCTTCTTGAAGTAAGATCGTCCTTTCTTAGTAGGACTTTTATTTGATCGAGAATATACAAAAGAATCAATTGTAACATGCCATTCCTTGACAGGGATTATTAGTAAAAGAAATCTAATCTAATACTAAAGGAATTAAATTCAAAAGAATTAATTGCAACGAGGGGTAGGAGGCCCCTCTGAAAAGAGATAATGTGAGTCTGCCACACATGTGGCCTTAAAATCTTCTTTGGAAATGGGGCGTTGGTACAGAAGGAGCCGATGACCATTCACTAGTAACGGTGTTTTAGAGTCATCAATTGTGAGGAGCCTTACTGTTCCATTGGGGAAAACAGTGTCCCCTTCGTAAGGTCCAAGCCATCTTGTACGTAGTTTCCCTTGAAATTCTTTAAACCGAGAATCATACAGTAAGGCCCAATTACCTTTTTGGAATTGCTTATGTTTGATGGTTTTGTCATGCCATTTTGATCTTTGTTGTTGANTGTTTTCCTTCACTGTTTTTGTGAGAATGGCTTCTATTACTTTATTTGTTCTTTCCACCTATCCATTGGCTTGGGGGTGGTATGGTGTAGTCATTCTATGATGAATATGATATTTTGGAAGGGTGGCTTTAAAACCGTGAGAAGTGAAAGGAGGCCCTCCATCTGTAACTAATTCTCTAGGCACTCCAAATCTGATAAAGGTGTCTTCAAATAGAAAATCTAGAACCGCTTCTTCAGTAGCTCTATGGAGTTCTTTAGCTTCCATCCATTTGGTCATACAATATGTGCAGGCCACTATATAAAATTTTTGATTGGATGGAGGGTTAATGGGTCCTACAAAGTCTAAGGCCCAGCTTTCAAATGGTTCAAGTACTACCTGGGGATTTAATGGCATTTCCTCTCTATGATTAGGTTGGCCCATTCTTTGACAGCTATCATAGGCCCGAACATATTTCTTTGCATCTTTAAAAAGTAAGGGCCAATAATACCCCATCCTGAAAATTTTATGTGTTGTTCTTTTATCAGCAAAATGCCCTCCACAAGGGCCATCATGACAAGCTTTTAATAAATCATAAACCTCATCTTCTCTAATGCACCTTCAGATTTCTTGATCAAGTCTTGTGTGGAAAAGACACCCACTTATCCAGCTATACCGAGCACTTTGTTGAATGATTCTTTATTGCAAATAGATATTCACCAGGAAAGGAATCATCTACTGGGGTATTATCATCAGGTGTTAGCTGAGAAAGGAACAACACATAAAATTTTCAGGATGGGGTATTATTGGCCCTTACTTTTTAAAGATGCAAAGAAATATGTTCGGGCCTAT
>SNQJ01S0003606.1:0-14325 GCA_010110895.2 Picea sitchensis
ATAGACTAAGTATTCTAGTCACCCCTCTAGACTATAGTCCCATGGGTAAAAATGGGTTGAGGCAATAAAAGGTCACTTAAGAAATTAAAGTGATTTTATTAGAAAAGTGACTTTCAAGAAGAAAAGTAAGGGTGAAGGTAACTTAAGTGAAAAATCAAATCACAACCTTAGTAAAAAACAAAAAGACAACTCAAAGGTTAGATTCAGAGGTATAAAAGAGAGAGGAGACACCTCACTCCTCATTCTTGTCTATTTTCTCATTGTGAACACATGAGCTCTTCAGCTTACATTTTGAGGGTTTTGAGTCAAGAAACCTTAGAGGCCAACAGGGAGGTGAAATATTCCTCTGTTCCTGGTCCAATCTTGGCCAAGGGGGTGCAATATCTCTCCATCACCATTTTATTCAATAACAGGTACTCAACATTCATTATTTGGAGGCTAGGGAACATATTTCATGGTTTTCTAGCAGTGGGACGCACCATCAAGAGAAGATTAGTTATAATTGCTCTAAGGAAGTGAGATATTTCCTCTTACCTTATTCCAGGATCATTGCTAGTGCCATAGCACCCTTTTGCGGCCATTACAGGAGGGTTTTCCTTGCTAGATGATTTATTAAGGCTTGGGACGAATTTTTGTAAGAGGGGTGCATCTTCACTGAGGAGACTTGAAGATCTGAGGGAATACTTAAGGTTTTGGTCCCCAACTTGCTACATTTATTCTATTCATCCCTTGATCTTCATTTTGGCAGTGATTTCTTAGTATTTGGTGGCCATCTTCTATAGGTCCAAATTATTGAGCTTTTTCATCCAGCCAAGGTCGTACCAGCTCCAGATCTAGTCTTATAGAGGCATATCAGCATAGATCTGAGGGTTTCATCCATTAAGGGAAAGAAATTAATCTTGTATTGAACTTATATTTAGCAGAGGAAGGCTTGGAGGTTATATATCCCTCTATATTTCATCAAATATATAGATCAGTGTATGAAGACCACTTATATTACTAAATAAAGGTCAGATTTGAAGTTTTCTATATTGTTTGTGTATTTCCTATATTATCTTGTGTCCAATGATTGTTATGATGTCATGAATTTTATAAACTCATCAAAACACTTTAGCACTTATTTCTGTAATAAAAACATGCAAAACAAACATCAAACAACAAGCAACAAACCCTAATTCTTGGTCGAAATTGGTGGGGAACATTACAGTAGTATCAGAGCGAATTTCCTTCGCCATCCTGTGCAAAATATAGATGACCAGGAGAAGAGGCCATGGGAGACAGCCAGTAACAGGTATTCCAGAAGGGGAAGATCTAGAATTTAGTATGGGGGAGACTCGTGAAACAGAAAATGATACATCTTAAGAGGCTGGAATTTTGGTTGAAAAGGTAGCTCGGACAATGCAGAATGCACTACAGAAAAGTCAGGAATCTATGCAGCGCAACCTTGAGGAAATGTAAAACCATTTATCTTTGGGGCAGTCAAAAATTAAACTATCCTTTGATAGTTTGCAAATAGGAAAAGACAGAACGATATCTTTTCTAGGGGAACAGAGTAAACATCAGGGTATTCTCTCTCAATATTTGATGGAACAAAGACATGGTAAAGACCCACTCTTTTTTGGTGGAATTCATGATGTTGGTGGATCTCATGGGGGGAATGGAAACCATGAGAAGTCCATACATATAGGTAATGTGGGGGAGCATGGGCCAAATTATGGAATACCAATCCCATCTCACACAACTAGCAGGACCACCCCTAGTCTGCACATGCCTACCTTCCTAGATACACAAAGGAGGGAAGCTAATGCCTTGGATTCAGAAAGTTTGGGTGATGAGTGGGAAACTGCAGAAAGGGAATACAATGCCATGAGCGCAGCATTCAGGAGACAGGTTTATATGGGGGAGTATTTCCACTTGAATATGAAAAAGATATTCAAGGAGCGCTACAGAGGTGTTAGTGAGATTGGAGGAAGGGCTGGAAGAATGGAGTTACCTCCCTTTGATGGATCGGATCATATCCAGGTTACAACATGGGTACAAATTATGGATGCTTACCTCCAATTAAATCCTATGGAGGAAAGAGAAGCTATCAATTTTGCAACTTTATATCTGATGGGGAAGGTACATGAATGGCGGTTCCATGGAATAACCACCTTGGGCCATGGATGCATCACATCTTATCAAGAATTCATGCAAAGGCTCATTGACAGGTTTGACAAAGGAGACCCAAATTGTCATTTCAAGGAACTTGCACAGCTTAAGAAAATAGGTTCAGTCGAGGCATTTATTGAGGATTTTCAAAGAGTATCAGTGATGGTTCTGGATATGGCAGCATCTAGATTACTTATGTTTTTTATAGATGGATTGATTGAACTGGTAAGAGGATGGTTTAAGTATTTTAAGCATAAGACCTTGCAAGATGCAATTGAGCGCACCATAAATCTAGTTGGGGCAGGAAATAAAAATAGATTCACACCCAAACCTCCTATCATTCCTAGGGGTCGTGACATTAGGCCAATGGACAAAGGCAAGGGCAAGTTGGATGAAGCCACAAAAATGGATTTACGAAGGAAACAACTTTTCTTCACTTGCAAAGAACCTTGGCAACCAAGTCATAGGTGTTTGGGCAAGGGAACAATTCACTACACATAAGTGATATCTGACAGTGAAGAGGAGACAGATGAGGAAGGTGGTGGAGTTATCCATGCTATGCAGACCAGCCATAAGGAGGAATATGAAGCCTTGCATGCGCAAGGTAGTGGGGCATACTTACCCCCTGATGTTGGACTTAAAAGGGTCACCATTTCCTCTATGAGTGGGGTGCCTAAATTTAACACCTTTTGGATAAAGGGAGGTGTACAAGGACAAAGGGAAACAATGTTGATAGATGAGGGGGATTATCATAAATTCATTGAAATGGATATGGTATATAGGAGGCATATCCCTACAGTTGATTTTGAGGTATTCTTGGTTGAAGTGGCAGGAGGGCGCACTATTTCTTGCGACAGGTACATTCCACAGATGAGTTTGACATTAGGCGAGTAGACTTTGATGCAGGACTTTTATGTGGTGGAAATTTCGGACACGGATATCATTTTAGGTGTGTAGTGGCTTAGCACCTTGGGGAAAATCACCACTAATTACAAAACCATGGAAATGTCCTTCAATATAGAAGAAGGAAAAAGAGTCATGCTTAAAGGGATGATAGGGGATTCTCCTAGAGTGGTGACAGCCAAGAAAATGCATACCATGTTTAGGCAAGAAGAGATAGTATTTGTAGTTGAATGCTTCATCATGGACACAAATGATGGGACAAACAAACAATACCCTCCAGACATACAAAGAATCCTCCACAAGTATAAAAGGGTCTTTGAGACTATTCCTCGAGGGAAACCACTAGATAGGGGGTTTGAACATATTATATAATTGGAAGAGGGGGGGAAACCGGTCATCAATACCCCTTACAGACATCCCAAGAAGCACAAGGAAGAGATATAAAGTGCCATCAAAGAATTACTAGTCATGGGGTATATCAGACCAAGTTCAAGCCCATTCGTATCATCAGTTGTGTTGGTCAAAAATAAGGATGGAACTATGTGCATGTGCATAGATTATAGAGATTTTAATATGAGAACCATCAAGAACATATACCTCATTCCCATAATAGATGAACTATTGGATGAACTGCAAGGGGCAGTATACTTCACCAAAATTAATTTGCGCTCTACATACCATCAAATCAGGATGAGGGAGCAAGACATACACAAGACAGCCTTCATATGCCATTTTGGACACTATGAGTTCCTTTTTATGCCTTTTGGCCTTACCAATGCACCAGCTACCTTTCAATCCTACATGAATCATGTGTTTAACAAGCAACTAAGGAAATATTTGCTTGTCTTTTTTTATTATTTATTGATTTACAACAAAACCTAAGAAGAGCAACTCAAACATGTGGACAACATTTTGAGCATTATGGAGGAGTAGTCTTTATATGCCAAAGAATCAAAATGTGGTATTGGAATGATAGAGGTCCTCTGCTTGGGACACATTATTGGAGAAAAATGGGTACAGGAACATCAAGAGAAGATTCAAGCTATCGTTAATTGGCCCACACCCGGAACACTTACAGAACTTAAAAATTTTCTTGACATCTACAATTAATACAGAAAAAATTTCAAAGGGTTCTCTCAACTCAGCACACCCCTAACTGATCTGAACAGAAAGGGAGCCTTTTACTGGAATGGGGAAGCCCATTCAACATATGAGAAAATGAAGAAGGTGATGAGTACTCGTCATGTGTTATCTTTACCTGATTTCTCTCAACCTTTCATTTTAGAGTGTGATTCATCTGGGGAAGGTGTTGGAGAAGTGCTCATGCAGAATAGTCATCCTATTTCCTATGAGAGCCGAAAATTGAGGGGTCTTGAACTGTTTTACACCATTTATGACAAATAAATTCTATCCATAATGCATGTTCTCGCCAAATTAAGACAATATCTAGTGGGAGAAAAATTTGTGGTCAGGATCAACCATAACAGTCTCAAATACTTCCTTGCGCAGAAGGATATTAATGAAAGGAAACAAAAGTGGGTAAGAAAAATCCAAGCATACAACTTTGACATTGAGTATGTCAAAGGGAAAAATAATGTGGTGGTGGATGCCTTATCCAGAAGGACTTCAGCATACTCTATGTCTGAAATATCTGTTGATTGGAAGTCTCTCTTATTGGTGGAATACTCAAAGAAAAAAATTGTATGTGAATTGATGTATGGACAGATACAGGATGATACGTACAGGATTATGTATGATGTTATTTATTACAAGGGAAGGATATTTTTGGTTCTAGGATCCTCATTCAAAAGGAAAGTGCTTCAAGCATTCCATGATTCGTCCTTATCAATTCATCAAGGATTCCTTAAAACATATAGACAGATCAGAGAAAGGTTTGCTTGGACAGCTTGAAGGGGGAGGTTATGTGCTATATCAAGGAATTCACCCTTTGTCAATAGAACAAGGATGAGCACACACATCCTCCAGGTCTATTATAGACCCTCCCTATTCCTCATCACAAATGGGAGAGTGTATCTATGGATTTTATTAAAGATCTTCCCAAAACTCAAGGGAAGGATTGCATCTTTGTGGTGGTTGAACGTTTGACCAAATTTGCGCACTTCTTTGCTATCTCCATGGACTTCAGTGCATATTAGGTGGCAGACTTGTTTTTCAAAGAGGTCTTTAGGTTACATGGGCTACCCAAGAATATAGTGAGTGATAGGGACAGTAGGTTCATGAGTATATTTTGGCAGGAATTGTTTCAGCTAGTAGGCACTACTCTAAATCCTAGCACTAGCTACCATCCACAAACAGATGGAAAAACTAAGATTGTGAACAAGTGGGTGGAGGGGTATCTCTGCAATTATGTATCGGGGCATAAAAAATCATGGTTTAGATGGATTTATTTAGGAGAATATTTCTACAACACTACTTGTCATATGTCTATTGGCATGTCTCATTTTAAATATTTATACAGTTATGAACCCCTCACCTTCGTTGAGACTATATTTGGAGACGGAAGAGATCATGTAGCTAAATAATGGATACAAGAAATCCAAGACATTCTCAAGGAACTCAAAGATCATTTGCACAAGGCACAAAATCAACAAAAATTGTATGTTGATAAACACAAGGTGGAGCACACATTTGAGGTAGGGGACTTGGTGTACTTGACACTACAACCATACATACAATCATCCCTTAAGATTAAGGACACAGAAAAGATAAAACTAAGGTTCTATGATCCATATAGAGTGCAGAGGAAAGTTGGGTCAGTGGCATATGAGTTAGAACTACCCCAAGGAAGGAAAATTCACAATGTCTTCCATGTATCTTGCTTGAAAAGAGACTTGGGAAAGCATGTTGTAGCTAATGAAGAGATACCACCTATTGATGAGGAGGGGCACTTGATCTTGATACCAGAAGATATTTTGGAAGTAAGGGCAAAACAGCTAAGAAACCAGAGCATCAAGGAATACTTGGTTAAATGGAAAAATCTACCCATAGAAGATGCCTCTTGGGAGAATGACCAGGTGATACAACAGGAAGGTTCATAATTTCTTGTGGGAAAGAAATTTCCAGTAGGGGAGACTGTAATGTACACCTCTCCTTGAAAACAACAAAGATGGACTAAGTAGTCTAGTCACCCCTCTAGACTATAGTCCCATGGGTAAAAAGGGGTTGAGGCAATAAAAGGTCACTTAAGAAATTAAAGTGATTTTATTAGAAAAGTTACTTTCAAGAAGAAAAGTAAGGGTGAAGGTAACTTGAGTGAAAAATCAAATCACAACCTTAGTAAAAATCAAAAATAAAACTCAAAGGAGAATTATATTGGGAGGTATAAAAGAGAGAAGAGGTGCCTCAGTCTTCATTCTTGTCTATTTTCTCATTGTGAACACTTTATCTCTATAGCTTACATTTTGAGGGTTTTGAGTCAAGAAACCCTAGAGGCCAACAAGGACGTGAAATATTCCTCCATTCTTGGTCCAAGCTATTTAGTCGCAGGTAGTCAGCATTCATTATTTGGAGGCTAGGGCACAGATTTGAGGGTTTTCCAGCAATGGGGCGTGCCATTAAGAGAATATTAGTTCGACTTGCTCCAAGGAAGATATATTTTTCCTCTTACCTTATTCCAGGCTCATTGCTAGTGCCATTGCGCCCTTTTGCAGCCATTACAGGAGGGTTTTCCTTGCTAGATGATTTATTAAGGCTTGGGATGAATTTATGTAGGAGGGGCGCATCTTCACTGAGGAGACTTGAAGATCTAAGGGAATACTTAAGGGTTTGGTCCCAAACTTTATACAGTTATTCTATTCATCCCCTAATATACATTTTGGCAGTGAATTCTTAGTATTTGGTGGCCATGTTCTAGACAGTTGAGTGATTGAGCCTCTTCAGCCAGCCAGGGTCATACCAGCTCCAGATCCAGTCTTACATAGGCATATCAACATATATCTGATGGTTTCATCCATTAAGGGAAAGAAATCAATATTGTATTGAACTTATATTCAACAAAGGAAGGCTTGGAGGCTATATATCTCTCTATATTTCATCAGATCTACAAACCCATGTATGAAGACCACTTATATTACGAAATAAAGGTCTGATCTTAAGTTTGCTATATTGTTTTTGTATTTACTATATTATCTTATGTCTAGTGATTTTTATAATGTCATGAATGTTATAAACTCATCAAAACACTTCATCACATCTTTCTGTAATAAAAACCTGCAAAACAAACATCAAACAACAAGCAACAAACCCTATTTATTGGCCAAAATTGGTGGGGAACATTACAATTAAATAGTAGATCTTATGAATGATATGGTAGAATTCATGTCAAAGTAGATGTAGAAGTAAAAATAACACCCCTAATCACGTCCATGGCTGCATACATTTGTGTCCTGCAGTCACCCATAAGCCATCTCGGGTGAGACTGTGTTGTGCACTCTGTGCACAGTGTAGCCTTCTAGTTTACCAAAAGGGTCGATGGTGAATAGGGTTTTGTTGGAAAAATAAGGTATAACCCAGGTCAGCCCATACATCTTAATGAAGAGGACATCAAATCCTTGGATTCTAGCCCATTACATGCCTTCCCAAATAATGATCAAATTATCCATTATGTATCTCCCTCTAATAAAAATCATCTTTTTCATTCAAATGATTTCGATGGGATATGTTTCAACTACAAAGAAATAAATTTAGTTGACATTTTGTAAGATACATTTAATAAAGGTCTACATATTTTGATTAATTCTAGGTATCTTGGCTTCAAGATTAATTTGATCAACCCCTTGTTGATGTGGTTGCAAGTGTATGTGTATACATGAATTATTTATACTCTTGGAGAAAATCCCACCCCACAAAGTCCCAGGTGGCTTTGTAAACTAATTTAATGTCTTGATCACACACTTGATCTCATTCTTATGATAGTTTTGGGGGGACTATGTCGATATAGTTCTACATGGAAACCTTTATTTCCTTCATCATACCTTGATATTGAAAAACCATTTTATAGTTATTGACAAACTCATTTTATATATTGTTTGATTTGTTGTTTTGTTTTATGTTGTTTGAGGGCTTTCATATGTTCAAGTTCTTCTTTAGAGGCTAGCACTTTGAAGAATGCCTTGGTTGGATTCTATTTTTCTCACACAAGATGGCTTTGTCTAGCATATTACATTTCTAGAAGTTTCACTATGTGAACTAGATGTTAGTTGAATCCTTGGGGTGAATGTATGATTAGGGTCATATATGCCAAGTATGGATTTTAGGTTGTTCCAAGTCATCTATTCTCTAGAATGCATAAGATATTGTAGTAATCCCTCCTTGTCTTCTTCCATCTCTACATTATTGAAGTAACCACAAAATAACCATTGAGACTCTAGAATCTCCTTAGCCATCAAGTCCCACAATGTTTCCTTTTTATTGGAATCATTTAATGCATAAATATTGGCTAGGCCTAGAACATGGCATTTGAAATCAAACTAAACCTAAAAAACATGATTTTCCAAGTCTAACTTGTGTAGGATAATGATGTCCTTCCACCTTAGTGGAATCGGGCTTGTAGATCCACCTAAACCTTTAGCATGGTTAGGGAAAATCACAACAAAATCCAGACATATTACTCAAAGGATAGTTGAATTCAACATCCAATAATTTTAACTTCTTGTAAATGCATAATAACGAGCTTAGAAACAACATTTATTATTCTTTGAACCATGGATTTGTGATAGGGTTCACAGCAACCAGAGACCCTCCTAGTAGTTCCCAAGCCATTTTTCAGCAATGGGTTGGGGTCATTGGGCTCGATATCCACCCCCACAGTTGGATGCTTCTCAGACAACGGGTAACAATGACCTCAAAAAAAGGCCAGGAAATAGAATTTTGAATTAATACTTATTTCATGCCCTAACTGAAGAGTGTGAACTCTCTAAAGATCTCTTATGCTTTATTTGGGCGGGAAGGTGAGAATATAATTAATTTTCATATTGATAGTTCACAATGTAGGTGGTATCATGGAATGTACGAGTTCTCACTAAAACCTATCACAAAGACATGGTTCAAAGAGTAAGAAATTTTGTTTTTTAGCTTCATATTTTTTGTTTTAACAAGAAGTGAAAGTAATTGGATTTTTTATTAACTCATCCCTTAAGTAATTTCAACAAATTATGTTGTGATTTTACTAACCATGTTAAAGGTAAAGGCGGAGCGATCACAACCCTAATTTCAACAAAGTGGTCCAAATGTCAGTATCCAACACATGTTGAACCAGACCATGTTTCTTAGGTCCTATTTGATTTCAAAGGCCATGTGATAAGCATCACCAATAGGCCTTATGAGATTGACCAAACAAGGGTATTTAAAAGACCTATTTCTTATTTAGTGATGACTTTAATAATGTAGAGATGCAAGAAAACAAGGGATTATCGCCTACATGTATGCCTCTCGAATAATAGATGGCACGGAACAGAATAAAATCCAAACTCAACATATATGACAAGTTGGTTGTCTTTTTTCTATTTCATGGGGTTTTGACAAACTCCAAACTGCATAATATCTAGTTCATGTTGAACACCCTCCCACCTAAAGCATGAATCATGCACTTGGGCTATCAAAAAATTTGGAACTTGACCCCAATCCTCAAGGGGACAGAGGATGGATTATGTGATGGCAGGATTCTATTAGAAGGGTCATTTTTTTTCTAAGGGGATATGATAGATATTTGTTGATAGTTATAAGTAGAAATCATAAGGTGGTCCTGGAAGAAGTAGAATAACTTTAAAGGACATTACATGTTGACCCTTTTTCTAAGTATCTCCAAATCAGGGCAGTCAAGATGAGAAAATACTTGAAGATTGAATAGAAATATAAGTAAAAGGGATCCCAAATCAAATCCTCACTTCACCAACTTAAATAGGGAGGTAGGCCAATAAAATCCGTATTCAAATCCCTAACCTCTAAAGAACCTGTGGAATGTATCAAATCCCTCAAGCAATGGAAGGTGGAGTAACTAATCAAGTAATTATAGAAAGAGAGTTTGTCAAACACGATAAAATGGCTTTTCATTATCAAGGTATAATAGAGGAAAGAAAGTTGGTCATGCATTCCTGAAATAATGTACTCCCCAAAAAAATGATGCAAGAACAACAATGGGTGTGTGATCAAGGGATAACGCTAGATGATTTGACAATAGTCCTTAAGGGGATGTAAAACAATAAATCACCTGGTTGAGATGATTATCTGTGCAAATTTTACAAAGCCACTTATGATTTTGTGGGATCATATTTGCTCCAAGTGTATAAAGAAGTAAAACATATGCATAAACTTGGAAACCACATCAATAAGGGGTTGGTCAAATTCATCCTAAATCTAGGAGACTCAAAGTTAATCACAAGTTGGTAATTAATAACTTTGTTGAATGTATCGTACAAAATTTTAACTAAAGTGCTTACTTTGTAGTTGAATCATTTCATATTGAAAATCATCAGACCATAGTAGACAAGGTTTATTAGAGGTATAAACATTTTGGATAATGTGCTCTTTTTTGGGGAAGGCATGGCATGGACCATAATCCAAGGCATGGAGGCCCTCTTCATTAAGATAGAATTTGAGAAAGTATATGACATAGCAAAATGGTCATTTATCCTTGGCATGCTAAAGTCATTTTGATTTGGTAAAATTTTTGTTGGTGTCGTGGAAATTTTGTTCTTAGAGGATAGATCATGTCTCTCTATCAATTGTGTCAAATATGAAGATATAGGGATCTTTTGGTCCATCCAACAATGGTACTTGTTGGCCCTCACCCTCTATATAATGGTTGTTGAAGCCACACATTTCTATCTCATTCATAGTAGAATAGCATAGAGCCTAATTAAAGAAATCCCCCTTTACAAACCTGATGGAAGGAAGTTTGTTAATGGAAACTTCATGGATGAATCATTCCTAACCATCATTGAAGAGAAAAAAAAATTCTATAAACAATGTTATGATCTTCCTGCAAAATTTTTGTGAAACTTTTCAGTTGAAACTGCAAATACCAAAATTTAGTGTTATCAACATAGTCAAAAGGAGTTCCCTAACTAGTTGTTAGGCTAAGGACAAGCTTAGTTATAGCTTGTCTAGGTGTTCAAATTCCTTGGAATTCATTTTTCCTTTGAAGCCTCTCAAAGGAGTTGTGGGAAGCAATGTTGTTAAGAGTGTCTATTATACAATCATTTGCTACCTGATTACCTGATGGATATTCTCTAGAGTTTATCAAGTTGAAACACTAAGTTATGTCACTTTTCCCATGAGTATACACCAACCTTTTTCCTAGTCATGAGCTTTCCTTTTATAGATCATGACCCAAATTGATGGTCGCGCCTTGCTCACTTGCAAATCGCAACCAGTCTCATCCTCAGGAATGTAGGGTGCAACCAGGTCCGTTACTCTCAAATTAGGAATGGTTATAATGAGATTGGATCAAGCTTGTATTTCTCGTAATTCGACCTCAAGAAGCTTGTTATTTTGAGTGTCTAAGATTTATCCACCATCTCGTCTCTTTCATCCTATATATTGAGAGCTTCTCATGGGAAAAGGGGAGGAAAAGAAAGAGGAAACTTATAATGTTAGATTGATTTCGGAGCTTAGGAAAGGAAATTGGGAGAAGATTCATCAAGATATTTGTTTATAAGTTGTAATCTTTTGTATTTATTAATAGAAGATGCACATGATTTTCCCCTCTAATCGATTGTAAATGGTGATTATAATATTTATAGAGAGTTAATATTTTCATGTATTTATGTCATATTAATAGATCTATCAGTGATTGATACATGTTACATTTGATCTTGTGAGAGGTGTTTGTTCGTGTTCTTGTGTGTGCAGGTCTACATTCATGAAAGTGAAGGACATCTTCAAAGGATTGAACGACCAAGGAGCATGCAGGGACAACCATCGAACTACCAAGTAATTCCTCTGCTCTTTCATCTCAAGGATTGCTTCATGTATGATTTAGATCTAGGAAAGTATTTAGTTTGCATCTCTATTATGTCTTATGACGCAAATGCGCTGCCCAGGGCACGTCTGCTCCCACAGGACATTCTCCTTCAATGGCCCGAAGAACGAAAATTCTCTTCAAACCCCCTTATCGGGAGTCTTGATACCCACAGAATACTCTTCAATGGAATCCCCTTTCAAATCGGGGAGTCGGACCTCGCAAGATCGTGAGTCTTGAAACCACGGTATCGGGTCTTATGAATCCCCGAACCCCGATGAACATTCACCCACATGTTCCTTTCTTTTATCGGGAATGTTCCCGTCAGGAAATCGACACTTGCGAGGTCTTGGATCACTCACCTCACGGATCCCCGATTCTCGATCTGCGATAATACTTTCTGCACTCTTAGCTCCCTCCGGCTAACTCCTTTCTCATGTGACCTGCTAGTCCACAAGACCACGGTCCTTTCCCCTATCGGAGTTTCGGACTTCGCAAAATTGGAATGCGTAAAACTTACGCCCTTGGGATTTCCGATTCTCTGATTTTCGATGCCACATGGCGTTGACTCCTGCATGGACTCGACCTTCCAACACCTGTCCCCTGCTTTGACGCCTATGGCCCACAATCCTTATGACGGCATGGAGTGACACATGTCCTCCACTGAAATACTATGACTGTGGGACCGTCGCGTTTTGGGATTTCACGACTTCTCCTGTCGTGAGTTTCTCGTCACCGAGAATCCCAAAATACCGAACTTCGATGCACATGTGAACTCTCTCCTCCACGTCACCGCTTCCTCGTCGCTCTATCGGGTATCGCGAAATCGTGATTTCTAGTGCAGTGATTCCGTTGTATGCGGAAACCCCGAAATGTCGAACTCCGACTCTCCAGAATCTCTCGCCACGTGTCCCAGCTGAGATCAATGGCTCTGATCCTATTGGGAAATCGCAGATCGTGATTTCTATATGCAAGAGTTTCTTGCCCCTGGAAACTCCGATGTTCCGATCACCGACTCGTCAGGATCTCCTGCCACGCGTCCTCGCCGATGGACGGTTCAAAACTCCCGTCGAAAAATCGCGGATCGCGATTCCAACATGTGAGAGTTCTATGTCTCTGAAAATCTCGATTCTCCGATGAACTGAACCCCGACTCTTCTCCATATGTCTGACGCGTGTCCTATCAAGATCAACGACTGAGATCATTTCTCGAGATTTCGAGAACTACAAGGTCTCGATTCTCTTGTTCAGCAAAATCCCGATGACCCTGATATCCCGATAACTCCTCTGGGACTCCTCCTCTGTTCGTCGGGACTTAAAACCTGCGCAACTTCCCGAGATCTAACGGCTGACGGGATTTCGCAGTTTTCCTCGGCACATCCTGACCGTCAATTCCTCCTCCTTGAATATTCTTGAGAAGGGTTAAATGTTCTTTCTCAAAACTCGTCCTCTGACACCTGCGCTTGCATCTCCTTCTCGAACTTTCCTTGGCACAACTCTTGCGCTCTTCTTCAACGATATCACGAAGGTTCTATACCTCCTGAGCTTTCCCACTCTGACTCTTTCAGAGGGACTTGCACACGCTCCTCGCGGAAATCATTCAACAACTCTCAAGTGTTGAATCCCTTCGACTCTGCGCAACTCTTGCAGCAGCAGGCTTTGATTCCCTTTGCTTAGATTCACAACTGAGACTTCTGCTTCGGCCTGCACACTCCTTGCACGGCTTCAACAACCCAATTCCACTTATGGGTGGATGATAACAAAGGTTAAACTCCCTGAGCCTTTCGTCAACGCACTCCTTGCGGATGATGTTCAACTGCACACCTTGCAGGAACCTCCTGGCTCAGATGGAGAAACAATTGAAACTCATTCCATCCCTCCTTCAGACTTCAGGTTGAAACATGAAATCACATGCACAGCATATACAAAGCAAATGCATACAAGAAAGAAAACATTCATGAGCATAACATCAATACACAGAGAAAACAACACAAACCATGTGCTTGAATCAAAGCTTCCTTCTATTAATTCAAATGCCTATACATGGGTGTTCTTCATACAATATTCTCTGCTTGCTCTCTCTTCTCCTGAATGCTTCCTCTTCTCTTCACTACTACTACAATGGTACAATGAGGGTGTCTATATCCGTTTTCCGTCTAGGACTCTAAACTATCAAATCTAGACTTAAAATCCTATCTACCAGCATTAAATCTATTAAATGCCTCCTATCTGCTTCAGACAAGAGCGTATGGCTCGAGGTCTGATACAATATACAAAAGGCGCTCTTTCATA
>SNQJ01S0003606.1:25099-37543 GCA_010110895.2 Picea sitchensis
ACAACAAATGGTAGCACAAGCTCCTGCACCCCCACCTGGGGGCAACGGCAACGCGGGGTCCTCAATCATGAATATTATGATGGTTAAATATACAGTGGCACTATCCACCAGAGTGAAGAACTATGACTCCCAAGAAGATGAACCTTCATCTAAGGATTATCCATCGACTACACCAACCAATGGCTCTATCACATAAGAGAAACCAATTTTTGAACCTACAATCTTCCCTCCAAAAAGGGTACATCTATGGACTACCCATAATCTGAATGCTTGATAAACTCAACACTATAGTATAATGGAAGATCTATCCCAAGCACCATGTGCCATGTCAGCACTCAAAGTATTGCAAAGTTGTCCTTCATAATGGAAATCCTTTCTATCATCCATAGGGGGAATCAACCCTTTGGAGTAAAACATTATTTCTTTTGACACAGAACATATTGAGTCACGTCTCTCACACCAACTATCATTGCAAATCATAGTTGGTTATCTTAACAAGAATATATTTTGTATGGTGATCGACAAAGGAGAGGCCACTTGCATTATGTTTTTTTCATGTTGTAAATCCCTTGGTTCTCCTTAGCTCACCACATATCAAACCATCCTAAAATCTTTTGATGGACATTTTTTCAAACCTTACAGAATTATCACATCCTTATCCATTGAGCTTGGGGGAAATATTGTCTCTGTAGAAGTTGAAGTAGTAGATGCCACACTCGATTATGATACGCACTTGGTTCTATGCAATGAAGGTTGTTTCATCCATTTTCTTTCACGTCATACATTTTCCCCATCAAGGAAAGATAGTTACCATCAATCAACTCAATTATTGCACACTCGACTTGCGATCTAATCCTAGCACTAATGCGTATTTCATAGGTGAGTCTTATAGTTATGTTTAAATATCCATACGAAAGTGTCGATAGAGGTATATTTAAATATCCATCTCTTATAGGGATATTCCCCCTTCCTACACCCGACACTACCCATATCGCTCCTATCAACATAATTTTCTCATCTTCCGGTGAATCCCTCGGGTCTGTTCATCCTTGGGTGGTACCTCATCCGAAGGATGTTGACTCGCATGGAGCATCCATCCCATCATCATCTGTTGATATTGGTCAACATCTCCACCCTCATGTGGAGTGTGATCAACCTTCTCTGCCCGTACAATTTGTTGACTCTCTCAGTTCACACGATTTCCTAGATACTAAGTTTCTTTCAGAAGAGGTCATCCTGGAAGTCGTGGCTTCCATTGATAATCCTGGAGAGGATGAGAATCATCACACCTTTTGTCTCCTCGATTTGGAATTGTTGATAGCTAACAATATGAGTCTTCATTCGAAACTGGGAGCATTGGTTGGGACATCCAGGAGACCTCCCATTCTTGACCCTTGTTCACTTCAGTTATCTTTTTTATAACCTGCCACTGAATTCTATGCTATCCCTTCCTTCGAATATTTGTGTTTTTTACTTCCCTCATGTCTTGATGAATCCCATCAAGGAGCTTACACATCTCACAAAACCACTCATGATGAGTATCTTCGTATCCAGAAATTCCTTCCTACATGGCATGGCCTCGGCATGGTGTGCCATATGATGCCAATAATTGCTCATGAGTTCATCAATTATGAAAACGATCCTTGGCCTAAGCCTAGACATGGGATTTACTTTACATAAAGCATCAATATGCATAGTTCCTTGTACATAGGTGTGTGGTGTGAGTGCTTTGGTTTTTCATATCTCATATCCAAAAAATCTATAAAAAAAATCTTTTTGAGATTTCACTATGTGTTTTGACCCTGGAATCTAGTTTACATCTGTTGACAAGATTCTAAGGACATTTTTCTTACAAATATGGGGACATCCATTGAACTTGAGGTGCGTGTTCCCAAACTGGAATATAGGGATAATTTCTTCCCTGCATCTCATACCTTGCATTATTAATCATCCATACTGTCAGCACTATGCCTTAGGTTCAAACCCAACCGATTGCAACATTAACCACTCTTTTTGCACATTGTAATTGGGTCGGTAGTGCCTACCCTTCAAGGCTGCCCTAGTTGGTACCCAAATTGATATCTAGTGCCCATGCTTCCATTTTCTCGTAGGCCCGGGAACCCTCCATAGTGCTTTACCCCCTGAAATTGAGCCACATTCCCTCTCTTTCCGTATACTTTTTTAGCATTCCTGGAGGGAGTTCCCACCATTTATGTTGTTTAAATGGTCACACTTTATTAGTATTTTTGTCTCACTGCTTATTGTTGCTACATTGCCATTTTCTTCCATTGTTTATCGCAACTTAGCCATGCTTGACTGCTAGCCATCTATTTGTTCCCATTTTACAACACCCCTGGACGAGAACTGTTGTTACAAGTGGTCATCATTTGTCATGTTTCTTTTTACATTCCATGCGCCTGGAACGTCATCAAAAACCACTGGTTCTCTCCAGTTAAGCTTACTATTACCCCTTTGTCGTGCTAGGTAACCAACCATGACAAAGGTACACCCTGGAGTCTCCTTTAAGCTTTTCTCAAACTCCCTAAACATGAAAACATTTCCAAGTGATCTTGTTTTCTTTCACACTCGTTAAATGGATTTGAAAGGACGTATATTTGGTTTAAGTTTAACCCTTTTTCGGACCGGATGGACTAATTACGAAAAATGAATACTCTAGTCAACCTTGGATAAAAGAGTTCTCCTTGTATTGTTTTATACTTTTTCAGGCTCGGGGGACTAAATTTACAAAAAAGAATACCCTTGGAGTCTTATTTAAATTATTTTCACAATCTCTAAATGTGAAAAGGTTGTTGAGTTTACCTTCTCTGGACTCATAAAATTATACATTAAAAGACCCATATGGGATCGAACCCCTTCATCGTCGGGTTCATTAAACATCTGATGAAGGACTCGTTGAAGATGAGTTATATCGAGCATCTGTTATCTTCCTCAAGCTCGTAAAAAAAAAGGGGTACTAGTCGTTCATGGTGGGGGGAAATTTGAGGGGTTTTCAGTCTAGTCATCTTCACAAATGGCATTCATTCGTCAAGTCACCCTTGAAATACACACATGTTTTACGTCTATGTATCACAGTTGGGTTATCCATTGCCTCTGAATCACTACCATCTCCTTGAGTTTTAGAATCCTCTAACTACTCACTCTTCTAGTCTCCCATGGCGAGTGTTTTGGTCATTATCGAGTCCATGTTTCCAAGCCATGTGAATTTCGCATATGTCGACCATTTTCAGACCTTCAACCCATTTATCTTGCTCATCCCTAAGTCGGTTGTGCTCTACTTTACACACCATCTACCTTTCTTTGTTTTGTGTCGATTGATGGGGGATACATCAAGGCCCTCCTTCAATGGATTTCATCTGATTGACCCCAAATCATTATCCAGGATCAAAATCTAGAAACCAGTTAGTACCTTGGGTCTTGCAAACATCAGTGGAAAGTTCCCTCGCATTTCCAGCAGTGGGTTTACATCATTGTCTCGTGCTGAATGAATCTACAAGTGTTCGAGTAGAACTCATCTCTTCACACTCGCTAAATTGTACTAGGTATATCGTGGTCCATCATCATCATCGGTGGATTCCCTCACATCCATTAACGGTATCCATTAATGGTTGATAATCAAACGGTTTCTACCATGCTCGACATCGGTTCATCTATTCACATGTTGTAGATTCATACCATTTGGGGTTTGAGACGAAGACCTTGGGTTGGAACCACATCATTCCTTTACAGCGTCCCCTCCCAAGTTGCAATGGATTTATTCATGATTTATTCAGAGATCGCTCGGACATCGAGTTATCTCACTGATTTGTATATTGTTACATAGATCCACATTTGTACTTGGTCATGACTATGTTCTCACTTTTGACATGAATCCACAGTGTATTAGTTCGTGGCCATGATCTAGTCAGTTGTGTCATGCATGGATCTGCAGTGTATTATTTTTGGCGGCTATGCTTAGTTTCTATTACTGAGCATGGGTATGCCCGCCTTGGGGATGTTCTTCTTTGTGTGGGACTGATGCTAGCTTCTTCCCATCTTCCTTCGCCTCAAGTTCCATAACTTTTGTTCGTAAATTATTTCAGCCATCGGACAACTCTTCTAACCTCATACTTTAGGGGGCATCTGTTATACAGTTATTTTCCACCTGATTACCTGATGGATATTCTCTAGAGGTTATCAGGATGAAACACTAAGTTATGTCACTTTTCCCTTGAGTATACACCATCCTTTTGTCTGGTCGTGAGTTGTCCTTTTACAGATCGTGACCCAAATTGATGGTCACGCCTTTCTCTCTTGTAAATTGCAATCGGTCACATTCATCATGCAAGAATGCAGGGCGTGGTCGGCGTTGTTACTCTCAAATTAGGAATGGTTACAACAAGATGGGATCAAGCTCAGATTTCTCATAATTTGACCTCGGGAAGCTTGTTATTTTGAGTGTCTAAGAGTTATCCACCATCTCATCTCTTTCATCCTATATATTGAGGGTCTTTCATGGGAAAATGGGAGGAAAAGAAAGGGTAAACTTATAATGTCAGATTGATTATGAAGCTTGGGCAAGGAAATTGGGAGAAGCTTCATCAAGCTGTTTTGTTTGTAAGTTGTAAGTTTTTTTCTTTATTAATAGAATATGCATATGATTTTCCCCTCTAATTGATTGTATATGGTGATTATAATCTTTATAGAGAGTTAATATTTTTATGTCTTTATGTCATATTATTATATCTATTAATGATTGAAACATGTTACATTTGATCTTGTGATAGGTGTTTGTTGGCATTCATATGTGTGCAGATCTGCATTCATGAAAGTGAAGGACATCTTCAAAGGATTGAATGACCAAGGAGCATGCATGGACAACCATCAAACTACCAAGTAAGTCATCTACTCTTTCATCTCAGAGATTGCTTCATGTATGATTTAGATCTAGGAAAATCTTTAGCTTGCATCTCTATTCTATCTTAGGTCTAGGAAGAGCCTAAGGGAGGTAACTCCTGCAGGGTACATTTATCCTACAACAATGTCAAAGAAAATTGATATATGGATGTTAAAACCATTATCACTCACAAGTAAATTATAAATCCGTATTAAATTGTTGGCTACTACCCATGTGTATTATGTCATGTTGGGTACCTTCTTGCCATGTCTATATTCCAGATTAGAAAAACTTCTCAAAAACCTTTTGTGGGCTAACTCTAGTGGACACAAGGGTTTTCATAGGGTTAATTGTGTTAAAATATGCAAACCTGACTTGGTATGTGTAAAGAAGAAAATAGGAAATTAAAGGATAAGCCTTAATTGGTTGATTTGTATCACGGTGCATGCAATTTGATATAATTGGTTGATCATTGTTTCCACGCGTGATTTGATAGAATTGGTTGGTTATTAATGTGAGACTAAGAATTTAGTTCAAGAAATGGATGCTTCTTGTGATTCTCATATTCAAGGGCATGCTTTGTGTGGTGAATATTCTCATGTTAATGTTGAAGCCCATGATGTAATCCATATTGAGAGTGTTGGGTATTGTTTGGATGAGGATACTCATGTCAATCCTCCTATGGCTCTCCATGGCACTTTTTCTACCTTTGATTCTATTAATGGTGATGTTTTCTTTAATGACAATGCTCATGATTCATTTGTGTTGATAATGAGAATAATTCCTCTAATGCACTATTTTCTACGTAGGAGCAGTTTTCCCTTGAGTTTGAAAAGTGTACTAAAGGGTTTAGTTCCATAATTTTTTCTCAAAAGGAGTATAGAGGTGATGGACTTGGTAGACATGGGTAGGGAATTGTTATTCCTATTTATCTTGGGATGAGACTAGCATGAGCAAGCCTTGGATATGTTGAGACTTCATTTCCAAATGGAAGTCGTTGTTCTACCACTAATTTGCAAGGATCAAATCTCGCATCATCTGCTGATTTTTGCATTGATGATAATAGAGCTTGAGTCTGTCACTTCAGACAATTCTTCTATTGATTTGCAGAAACAAAATCCTACACCCTTTGCTGACCAAGAGCACATTTTGTTGAGAAATAACCACGTCATGCATCTTTTGTTCAATTGGAATGGAATTATTCACCATTGACATCTATGTTGTATCAACACTAATCATTATAATCAAAGGAATTTATCTAAGCATCGAAATTCCTCTTGGTATGGTAGTAACTCTTTCTGCATATCTTTAGAGGATAGGCATAGAAGGAAAAATCTTGGATTTGATGATTGATGATTGTTCATGGCAACATCTGAGAATATGTTTGAGGACTTCATATCAATATGTTTCATCAATTATACAAGCACATAGTCCTCATTGTTCCTTTTGATTGCTTGACTACAACAGTGGTCTCCATAGGTGGTTTTGATGGAATTCATTAATGTGTTTTTCTTTAAGGCTTTTCACTATAATCTGCATGTATTTTTATGGTGTGTATGGGCTATTTACTTGTCTTTACTAAGTTGTTTATGTTTAGGTTTATAATCATGATATGACACAGTTATGGTTTATGGTGAATTAGTCCAATACCGTATAATTCTCAGAAGTTGGAGCCTATATTGTAACCCGGGGTGAAAGGAGGAATGGTTATTTTGGCCAATTGAATGCATTCCTAAGATCTATGTACCAAATGGGTCATTAGAGAAGTATCAAGAAAGAGCACTAGAGGAGTTTATTCAATAATTCCATCACTTCAAGTGCCCCTTATGGTCACAATATATGGAGAAACTTAGATCATGCTAAAACCTGCATACCAAGTTAACCACTCCAATACCTATTCAAGTGAAGGGGAGTTTTGTAGCCAAAAGCATTTGGAAGGTATAGGAGGCCATCAAGCATAAGATTTCTTGGAAAATTTGTCCCTTAGGGTTGGTCTCTAGTGGTCCTTCATGAGGGAATGTCATTAGTCAAAGATTATTGGTTCTCAATGAAAAGACTATAAGGAAGGAATTTAGGTCCCTAGTGACATCTATGACAATCAATGCGAAGATTTGAAAACTTAGGAGACCTTCAAAAGAATATTACAAGCTTAACACAACAAACATAATTATTCTACAAAAATTTTAGGCACTAATCCCAAATAACCTCTTTCTAAAGTTGGGCCTAACAGGGCCACAAGCTTGGTGGAAAGAATGGAGATGGAACATAAGTGAAATATTCATGAAGTATAAGTGATTTGATGAATATAAATGGTTTTTAAAGAAGCACACGCTTGAAGCCAAGCTAAACAAACTATGAAGAATCAAATCTAAAGAGAAGACCAAGATGTATCAACTTGAATCCACCTAGAAATTTCACCGATAGTGCAAAAAAAATTGATTCACTTGGTCTTTAATTCATGGAACCCTACCCATAGGGAAACCCCTGAAATACCTAAGAATTCTATAGTCCATGTGCCCATCATGTGGCAAACAAAACTCAAACACTTGTTTTTGGTACTATAAATGTGCTTTGCCTACTTAGGAATGGGCATACAAGCTCTATCATTCCCTTCCTTCATCCAATATTAAATGTGTGAAGGATTCACACAACAGGGCACTAGATTAGAGTTTATATATTATATCATCTTTGGAAAACAACATATGAATATATATTCACCATTGCAAAACACAACATAGACTAAATTCTTGGAAACATGGGTCTATAATATATGTCCATCTATTTCTACAAATCCAAGCACAAAGATGGAGTGTGGAAATGGAAAGAGCATGCATACACAAGTTGATGGATAACTCACCCAATGCACCATGTACCATGAGCAAAGTGTCCCCTAAAGAGAATTCCCCTACACACTCTAAATCTTCAAGCAACCATTGACACCAACATGAAGTCAACCATGTTGTAAGAGAGCTCTATGAGAGACAAAGACGTTGGTCCCCAACAAGAACCTTAAGGTTGCTTAGTTTGAAAATTGTCCTTATCTAGCAATCTCAACAATCATTGCATTTGAAGAACCCAAGTAAAGAAATTATGGATGGGAGACCATGGTTATTGATCATCGTCCTACCGTTGTTGGATGGGGGTTTCTCCCTGAGGACAAATACCATATTCCTAATGTGGGTTTGATTCCTAAGTTATCTTGATTTGTCTACTCACTCTGGTTCGCTGGTCGATCTAGTATTATGTGTTAATTTCTTCTTTGGGCGTTGTGGCACTTTATGACTCCTTAATTTTTGGTGGCCCTACGTGGGGTGTTTTGAGAGGGCTAGGCTTTTTACCTTATGGCTAGTGGTCATTTTCACAACCCTTGTTTTGTAAAATGCATGTAATATATCTTTTGTATATTAATGGAAATATGAAACATTCTATCAAATGATTAGAGAGGGAGAGAGAGAATACTTCTTAAGATGCTAAGATGATGATTTACAAATGAGCTATCAAAAAATATTTATATGTGAACAATAACTTTATTGCTTTATCCATGTTTGTCTCAAATGGTTGTCCTTTGGCATTGTGTTTGTGGTTGATTGCTACTTTAGGGCACAAAGTTAGGCCATATGTAACTTATGTTAATTTGTTCAAAGTTGATCATTGGCTTATGCATGGTTCCACCAATAACTAGGCCCATTATGATCATCCAATGTGTCTTTAATGCGGTCACTCTTGATCGTGAGTTTGCACTAACATGCCATTTGGAGTTGTCAATGAGGTGGCATAGGTTGTTCACTGATGAGTTGGCATGGTTGTTGAAGATTTGTTGTGACAATAATCTAATGCCAAACTAGGTCCACTTGCTGCAATGTAGATGCTAGTTCTCTTGGCATAGTGTTTGTCTGGCACAATGGGCGTTGCTAAGATTCTAGTGTGGTGTTATTCCAATGCAGTGAGACCATTTGGTGCTTTGATGCAAATTGCAAGAGTTGCATGCAAATCAGGTGTCCCCATTCGATGAGCAATGGCCTTGATTGCATTAAAGTGTGAGTGAGGAGACTTCATTAGTGGTCCAAGTGTGTGGCATTTGGCACATAATGTCAACATTGTTTGTAATTACATCAATTCTTGAATTGTCAAATATCCAATTTTTAATGTGGTTGTTATCTTTACCATTTAATAGAGGTAGTGATTGTGAGCTTACGAGGAACTCTTGGAACATTGTAATGACATCTTGATGATGAGGGTAATGTTCTATGGCCAAGTCTAATAGATGTCTCTCTAAAGGTTGTCCCAATAGTACATCACATATTTCCAAAAATGCTACAATGCAAAGTACCTTGTCATGGAATGGGTTGATTGAATATTGGAGCTTGTGTTGGTGTGTCATGCACCCAATAGCATATGGTTGTGGGTGTGGCACAATGTTCGTATATTTTAATTGTCATCTGCAATTGCATTTTTGTAGCCCTCATTATCAAAAGTCAGCATAGATCCATCTTAACCGTAAAATTAATAAGCATCAAAAGGGATCGAAAGAAACAAACATAATTTTCTCGATGTTTAATAGATAGACCATTAAGATGGATAAATACTAATTTATTTTATTATAAAAAATTATAATTATTATGATCCTCTTTATTTAGTTTTTTATTATTATGTTCCATTATTTTATTTTATTTTAGAGTTCAAATTTGTTTCAATTTAATTTATTAATGTTATAAACATAACACACCTACCTACACTATAGATGCATCTCACTACTCTCCATGCGATAAGAGAAGAGGTTGACTTCTAACCAACATTCTTTCTCGTCACTTGGATTTGTGGATTGTGTAGTAAGGATGATAAGAACTAGTGATCCGAGATCTAAGTGGATGAGCGATAAGAGAAGAGGTTGACTTCTAACCAACATTCTTTCTCGTCACTTGGATTTGTGGATTGTGTAGTAAGGATGATCAGAACTAGTGATCCGAGATCTAAGTGGATGATTTGAGGCTTCAACATTTGGCCATGAGTATTTAGGGGCTTTGGCACTTCACTATGAGAGCCTTATGAGCATGACACTCTTGATTGGTATGTGTAGAGGCCGTATGATAACTACATCAATCCCTCTTTAATAACATTTGTCATGATAAAGTTACGGTTAACTATGTCACTCAAGGAGTTATTTTTGGTAGGTTGGCCTTATTGATGGTTGTATGTGTAGAGGCCGTATGATAGCTACATCAATCCCTCTTTAATAACATTTGTCATGATCAAAATTGTTAACTATGTCACTCAAGGAGTTATTTTTGGTAGGTTGGCCTTGTTGATAGTTTTGTTGTTTTAAGATTGAATATCTTTAATAACATTTGTCATGATCAAGTTATTGTTAACTATGTCACTCAAGGAGTTAATTTTGGTAGGTTGGCCTTGTTGATAGTTTTGTTGTTTTCAGATTGAATAGCTTCTTGTGTGAGTTCTTGTGCTAAACTCTTCGTCCATCTTTGTTGGAAGGTGATATGCATCATCAATGTTGTTGATAGTTAGTAATTCCCTGAGTAATTCCCACTTCATTTAAATGTAGGGGTGCAATCCACTACAATACTTGAGAATCTTGTGGCACTCGAATTCTTGTATGTTAAGGCATGCCATCAAGTTGGGAAACTCATCCGTGTGGTCCAACTAGACTTACTACTCTTGATGTTAGCCACCTCGCAATATAATAACTGCAAAGATGCATATAATAACGTTTCAGTAGGTGAAAGAACGCAACTGCTGCATAAATGCAGAAACAAAATTAACCAATCGGAGCTAAAGACGTCACAAAGAGAGGAGCAGTTTGAACATCAGCAATCAACAGACCTGAAGCATACAAAGAGATTCAATAAGTGGAACACCTTAACTCCATTTAGGTTTCCACTGGTACACAAATGCAAAGTTATAAAAATATAATAATAATAAAACACACATTGAACATCGTAACCCAAAGTAACAGAGACTTGCATCCTTGAACCACACTTGAACAAGCATGCAATTTACTTTAATTCATGACTGTTGAAACATCGATTTGTTCACCTTCGGATTTGCATACCATACAGGTCAAGAATCTTAAAAAAAGGTCCGATATTAAAGGTATGGTGCATAAACTATAGAAGGCTCATCACAATGGAAGATATTGCCCAATATGAAAAATATCTATGTGCATTCGTTTGATACTTACAAGTGGTCCAAGATATTTTTAAATTACGAACAAATTTGATGATAATATAAAATGATCTAATTTGAAGTCACAGCTTAGTTAGATGTTAAACATTGACATATGATACCCCTTATTTGTGGGACAAAGGACACCACACAGCAGTTTGACTGTGATTTAACTGTTTAGTTTATTAAGATGTACATACCCTACTCCCCTCCGGTATTCTGTAACCTCCAAGGAGGAAACACGGTTCTTAACCGTTAGGCCCAGTCAAGCTATACCTTAGCCATGCGACCTTAGACATGCAACAAATAGGCAATGCCCCATCTAACCACATGGTCCAAATGGGACTGAATGCCAAAAGAAAAATGTTTCTAGGAATATAAGCAACTAAATCTCATGCCTGACCTAATAAAAGACTGTTACTATAGAATTATGTTGTTAGATAAGCATGCAGATATGCTTTGATATATTGAACTCAAGCAAGCACCCAAAACAAGGGGTCTGCCCAATCCTGACGGCATGCTTTAAATCAAACTTAACAGCCGAAGCAAAATGTATTTTAGCAAAACATAAATAAATATCCCAGGTAAGCTAACAGAATACTTTCAGCAACTCTGTGGTGTGATAGAACAGTGTATAATTATTCTATTTTCAAATGTTCCTGTTATTCACAATAGGATTGCACTCCAATGGAGCTGTAAAATTTGCCCAACACCCAGAATGCTGATTCTGACAGTTACATGATACAACCAATAATTTGTGATCGTCGAGAGGATAACAATATAGTAACATTCAAAGGGAATATATGTTGGAAGGACCCACCAGGAAACTACTCGGAAGTGGTACTCGGGAGTCTTCGCCTTAAATTTCCTCCAACTTCTGCATGCCTACCTAAAGAACTGGAATTGGAACTGGAACTCTCATTCAAGGGAAGTAAAGTGTCTCCAGCATTTTCAGAAGCAAAATCACCATCGCTGGCAGCTTCTAAAGGCTCATCTGTTGACACCTCTCCCCCAGCTTGTGACGGATTACTGTTGCTTCTCTCCTCTATCTTCTTCTCTTCTCTAAAGTTGTGCAATCTCCTCCCTATCAGATATCTATCATCTCGGATAGAGTTGTGAAGATCCATAAACCACTGATGAAGCTTTCTAATCCAATACCATAATAACCCCAGCATGAGGCATCCAGACCAGGCAAATCGATAAACTGCAGAATTTACAATAAGAGAATATCCAAAAAGAGGAAACAAACCACGAGCAAAGACATATGGCACACAGAGTGCTGTCAAAAGCTTTACAAGTATTGGTGCCAGAATTTCACGAAGCACCCATAACCCACGTAAGCGAGAAAACCCATCTGCTTTAACTTGCTC
>SNQJ01S0003606.1:44394-57544 GCA_010110895.2 Picea sitchensis
AGTGACGAGGAAGGAAGGGAAGCCCTCTTGCAAGCATTGCAAGAAAGAGGGACATGATGAGGACAGATGTTGGCAGTTGCATCCCAAGAAGAGGCCAAAGTGGTTCAAGGAAAAGAAGGGAATGCAAACAGTGGCAACGACAACAAGACCCACAGACTTGGGATAGGATTCAGGTGATGAATCAAAGATCTCATTGGTTGGTATGACAGGTAAAATTGGTGAAGGCGTTGATTGTAGAAGTAACGTGTTTCATATAAGGACCATCATGCGACACACTAAGATAGACACATTAATCGACAATGGATCTCAAGCTAATCTAATCTCAGAAGAATTGCTTAAGAAATTGGGGTTAAAAACACAAATTCATCATAATCCTTACACACTTAAATGGTTAAGCAATCATCATCAAATGCACATAACAAAGTAGTGCACAATCAAATTTGCAATTTCATCTAAGTATGTGGACGAGGTAACATGTGATGTAGTGTCGTTAAGTGAATGTGGAATGGTCTTAGGTAGTCCATACTTATATGATCGTAAGACAATCTTCTAAAAGACAAAGAATCAATATCAATTAACCAAAGCAGGTCAAGATTATGTGGTTCATGCTCATCATGTTAAGGAAAATAAAACACTTCAAACAATGGAACAATTAAAGAAGGAAGTTCAAGCAAGCAACAAACCAATAATTGTTTCAAATGAAGTAATTGATATTAAACAAGAACAGGAAATGATTGTTGAATGGAAAATCAATCATAAGTTGCTTCAACATAAGCTCATGTCATGCAAATATTACAAGTATATCAGCTCATTTGCAGTCGTCTTTTTGATGCTGTCATTAGTATTGTTGTCTACATGGATGATAGTGGCTTCAGTAAGATGTAACAGGGTTCAAATGGCTAACAATATGTTGCCAGTTGTCATGATTGTGTTACAGTTGATCTTGATGAGACAGGTGCACAGGATAGAGTTCAGAGACAGAGGACAAGACTGGTGGCCTATCCCGAGCTTGTTGACTAGTTAGTAACCTTTTGGGGACCAAAAGGTCCTTTAGTGGGGAGGTGTGATCCATAATCAGATCCAAGAGACTGATAGGGCTCAAAAAGGCTCAAAAATTAAAGTTCTCATAATCAGACGAAACCAATTCCATTGCGACTAGCTCGTCGCGCTTCTTCTGACCATATATTCACTTTCTCAAACGGGCACCGTATGCGAGAGTTATCGCACTCTGACCGTTTTCCCAAACAACTAAAAAGTAAAAAAAAGTCAATAGTCAAAAGGTGATGTGGCACTCTCTGGAGGTGACATGTGGCAGTGGAGGAAGTGACATGTGGCAGCGTAGGCAGCAAGGTGATTGGGCAGATGACAAATCAAATCAAGTTTGGACACATGGCACGTGACACTTGTCAATTTTCGTGCAAATGAGGTGATGCCACGTGGCCCAGGCATGGGCAGTCACGTGGCACCCAATCAGTAGTTGTGGCAAGTTTCAAAATGTTTTGGGGTCCATGGGTTTTGAACCCACGACTCCCACCAAGCCCAAGCTTTGAGAAATAGTCAAACATCAACGTGCCACATATGGTTCTTATTATATGAAACACATTTAAATTTATTTAAAATGTAATACATTACTATGTCAGTGGAAGGGGGTTGGGGCTAAGCCCCAACCCACGGTTTTATGCAGTCATATGACCACAGAGAGGGAGCGCGCGCCAATCAAGGGGGCTAATCCCAATAATTAAACAAAAAGTGGTTTTTAAACCATATATTAATGATTTTTGGGGATTTCTGATTGATATTTAGCCCAGAAAATGGATTTTTGGGGGATTTTGGGCCATTTGAAGGGGGATTTAAGCCCAGATTTTGGGAGAAAATTGGGGATGGATAACCAACTTCAGATCTATAAAAACCAGGACTATTTGAGGCCATGGGAGGACAGTCATATCAGAGTTATGCTGAAGCAAAGCCAAGCCAAAGCCATTTTTATGCAGAGAAGTTGTTGAGGAGCAGACGCTTGCAGACCATTTCTGGGAGCTACACTCAATATTTTTCAATGCCGTCAGTTTTGTTGGATTTCTGAGGTCGAGGTTAACACAGTGAGACCAATATGAGATCCATTTGATGTACTTTTTCTGTATTGTGCAAACATTGAAGAATTAATAAAAGCCTCCCCCACTAAGACAAAGACCCGGAGACGTAGGAAATTTTGTGCCGAAATCCGTTATCACTTCTCTTGTTATGGTTTGCTTTTATTATTGCTTTAGTTCAGATCCATATTTTGTATTATGGTTGTGATATATTCTCTCATCTTCATCCTCTTTCTTTAGCTTCTTAAATGGTTAATAATTACATGCAATTAAAAACTCAACCACAGTCATTAAAAGATCTTTTCGGATCAATAATCATCTGGAGTTCTTGTCGAATGGAGGAGGTCATCTCTACGTTCCAGCTCTGTCTTGGGTGGGAACCCTTATTAGGGGATTTCTCTCAGGTTTTTAAGCTGGAGAAAGACTCACGTTGCTGCAATGATCCACATCTCACAGGTTTGTAAGCAGGAGAATGTCTCACATAGTTGCAATCATCAACACTTAGGAAGTTGAGCTCTTTACTTAGATTTTACTCCTCCGACTGGTTAATCTTCCTTTGTGTTCAACGACAAGAAATCTATTCATACATTGGGATTCATGCAGTGTCTTGGATGTTATTAGACTTATTGGTGGTTTCCTCACCTTTGTTGACAATTTTCCTTATTGGTTGTTATTCAAAGGGTCTCTTTCATGCACTACTTGCATCTGGTGCATGCAAGAGACACATAGGGTCGTTGGTTTGTGAACATCCTCTTCGTTCGATTTCCTCCAAATCATCAAGCTACTATTTTGTACCTCGTGCTAACTGATGAGAGATGCCTTAATGCTTTCCTTTCATCGGGTCTCCTTCCATCGACTTGAGCTCATCTATTCTGGAAATGATGCCTAGAGTCCTATGAGTACCTAGAGGCTTGAAATCATCAATGGAAGGTTCTCCTGTCATTGACAGCTAGGAATACATCAATGTCTCATGATCGATGGATTCTTCAAGTGTTCGACCTCAACACCTTTATTCACACTTGTAAGAATGCACTCGGTGTCTTGATACCTACTTTCATTGTCGGTAGGTTGTCTCTCGTTTGTTAATGATATCCATTAATGACTGGTAATCAAATGAAATCTCATTGTGTTCGAATTCAACTCCTCTATTCACATAATGTAGACTTTCACCTTTGGCAGACCGTGTAGAAGATATTCAATTTATAGTAGTAGCTTTCCTGAGTTGTTGTCGTCGTTCATTGGACCAGTACCTATATGACTTCATAGATCACGGGAGATCAAATCGTACCCCATTGTATACATATATATTCAGATTGATTTTGACAGTGGTTTTCACTAGGCCTTATTCATGACTATGACAACCTATGGCATGTGTCTATTTTGTATTTCCTATTCATGGCCATGAACAACTCTTTGGTATATTTTCACATGGATATGCAGTGTAATTCAAATTGGCAGCCATGTGTACAAAGTCATTATGGATTGTAATATTCACATGAGAAGCTAGCACTTCCGGTTGAGTCTCCATCACTCCACTTCTGGGAATTATAATGTATTTCGGCCATCGTAGATACTCCTTTGACCTCACACATTAAGGGGCATCTGTTATAGCAAGTTTTGCCTCACCCCATGCAACTTTTTTAGAAGGCCTTTCCATTTTGCTATGCAGACTTAAAGTCCCTTGTTGTACCTTCCAGAGCTAAAAAATCATATTTTTCCACATATACACACCCTACAAGTTAGACAACATTCGTATACGCAGGTTGCACCATTACATCCCATGTACATCGGGTTTTGTGCCTAAAATTAAAATTGTGTCAAGTTTCCATGTCATGTCACGAGATCCATGATCCTTGACCTTCCATATACTGGAAACGTTCCAACTCGTCCCTTCAGTTCCATTTGAAGGCTATAAATTGGGCCATATCCAAGCCGTGGAGGAGGAGAGAATTCAACTTTTGAGAGCAAAGATACTCTGGAGAAATTTCACTTCACATTGAGTCTGCATCCCTTTATCCTTGAAAGTCTGTGTTATCACATAAAGTTGTCAAGGGTCGCAGGCCGCAACCATGAGCGCAGAGCACAATACTCAAAGCGACTCATTCCATGCCTGAAATCAATGGTCGAACAAAGATTAAATCTAGGTTGTAGATTTCATTAGGAGAGATCAACTGTGGAAAATTATAGAGGGAATCGAGATTTCGAAATAATGTTAAAGTTAATCGTCAAAGGTCTGAAGTCCCAAAACCCAAAATTAGTGTAAGCCATCTGATCTAGAGGGACGATGGCGCCAAATACGAATTGCAGAGAAATCCATTTCGAGAATTTCGAAGTGAGGAAGGCGCCAAATCCTCGATGGTCGAAGCCCAAAATAGATCTGGACCGTTCAAATCATGGGGGCACGTGGTGTCAGATTAGCGGATTTACAGTTTCGGGAATCAAAAATTTTGAAGGGAGCTAACGCTCTCTAGGCTCTAGTTCGCAAGTTCAGAAATCGGGAGAGTCAGGAGTGGCTCACGACGAAGCACCCAAAACACGAAGTCGCGAAACACCTTTTGGGTAAGCGCTTGGTCACAGCCGGAGGTCATATCAGTGAAGGGTGGGTCCACAAAGAAGATTAACACCTACAACGCCCGTATTGGTCACAAAAGAAGATTTGCATGGCCTTGAGGCGTCGGATTTGACTCGAAGAAGTTGTGGGCACCGCCTGGAAAATTCATGGGTGTCAGGCCTCGTCCCGATCTCGATGAAGGTAGTTATTGAAAATAGGGGCAGCAGTTGAGACCTCCTCTCACCCCATAAATGGAAAGCATGCTGAGAATGGCCATGAGTGCATATTGTCAATCCGAAGCTTCCTTCTCGACGGATTTTCCTGCAAAGCACATAACTTAGGCAAGCTCATGTCTAACATGAGAAGGCTTGCACAGTCTGACAGAGCAGGCACCGACTGAAAACTTTGAATGCAGTGTTTCGATCACGCTCCTAGTAGTTGCAGCAGTTCTGAGTATTTATACTCAGTTTTGGTATTTTGTTAACATCGATGGTTGAGTAGTGCTTCCGTATTGTAAACTTTTGATGAAGTTTTTGGTTCTTTGGTTATGTATTTTGATTAGAGACTTCTTGTTTAATGAAAGTCAACTTCTTTCTCATCATATTTGCCTCTGATACTGAAGTGACCATTATTGAAGGATTCACATGGATTGTTTTGACTGTATTGTAATGTATGTTTGATTGCAGTGTTGTTATTTATGTTCTTCAGTTTCCCGGAGTTTTGAATCCAAGAGGATCTTGTATTTGAAGTTTTTCCTCCTCAGGCTACTGGAAGACCTGATGTCTACGACAAACCTCTACACTCTCCTAACCAAAGTCTTCCCTCTATTCACCCTTACTCCAACTTATTGATTGAAGTTAATCAAGACCTCACCTACATGTGCATATCAGTCCAGTTTTCTAAGTTAAAACGATATCATCTTGAGTCTGCGCCCATTTGACCTCTTTAAAACCAACCTGTGACATAAAACTATGATGGGTACTAGGCTTACCCTCTCTACAATCGGAGGGTGATTTCTAGTGCTAACATTCTTGGCATCGTTGTCGGGGAACGAATTGAAGACATTTCCCTGGGTATGAATGACAATGAGCTTTTGATTTTGAAGGTGCATCGGACATCAGAACCATTGAAGATTGCAACTTGCACCTAGTGACTCCACTATCGAAGACTCCACTGGGGAGGATCCTGTTGACAGAAATACGACCATACCGAAGGGGAAGACCAGGTATCAATTTATGAGCTTTATTCATGAAATCGTGTTCTTATTTATCAACTCATTTCTCTCTTTCCCTTCACATATAAAGAGGATTATCCTCTGCTTTGTCTATTTAGATGATAATATGCCTTCCTTTATTTATCCATCCTTGGAATAAGAAAACATGCCCTCTTCTTGTGTTGTAGATACCGATCTCATGTCTTCACCTCTACCTATTCATAAAAGTGAGATCTGTATTGCATCTCCTCTTGAAATTGATCACCTTTGTAGCCCTGAGGATGTTGAAAATAATTCACATTCTTCTCGAATCTCGTTACCCTCCGTTATTCCTGTTGAGCCTTGTCATCAACTCGTTAATCCTCATTATCAACCCATTTCTTTTCAAATTAAAACCATAAATAAGTTGTTTAAACCTTTAAGGCTGCCACATGACATTCATCCTTATCCTCGTTATTCCTTTGAGTATCTTCCTTGGTTTTTTGGAGAAGACCACGTTACATCCGAGAGGCACTTGGGGGCCTTTGAGAACTTTGTTGACCAATTTGAGATTGATCATGACGATGTTATCATGAGGCTATTCTCACAATCCCTGTCTGGATATCTTGTTGTGTGGTTTAGATGGTTGGAAGTCAGTTCTATTGGCTCCTAGAGAGAGCTATGCCATGCATTTTTAAAGTGTTGGGGTGAGAACAAGTCCCTTGATCAATATTGGTTTAAGTTTAATGCCTTGAGGAGAGGGGAAGAGGAAGCCTTGGTTGTCTTCAACATGAGGTTTTACAGTGTTTATCATAGTTTGCATATGGATATCAGACCCACAAAGACTACTGCCATGGTGTACTATGTCATGGCTCAACATCCAGAGTTGGTCCTTCTCCTGAGAGAGAGAAAATATTCATCATTAAGACACCTGTTTGAATATGCTCAAGAGGTCGAAGAGAACATCAGGGCTAGCAAGGGGGTTCATATGCAATCATATCTTGAAAAATTGTGTGTGCCTAAGGAAGAAGACTGTCAACATGTTTCAGATTCTCAGCAAGAAGATAGTGATTATGAATCAAAGCTGGAAAAACAACAAGGAAAAGAGACTGCAACTGCTGATGATCGAGAGTTATTTTCGAAGAAGCAAGTAGGTTTTTTATTTGCAAGCAGAGAGGCATTTATAGAGGAGCAACCTGGTCTTCTAAAGCAGCTAGGATTCTGTCACACGATTCATGATCCTATGGCTATATACATGGAATCGTATGTTTCATATTTTGAGGATTTCCAAGAGCATACCACTGAGCCTTTTCCTTTATACATTGAGGAAAAACATTGTGTGGAAATCTACCATTATGTGCCTACATAAGACAAAGAGCAGAGCTTTCCCATGGTTCCTGTTTATGATGATTATGATTATGATCCTTGGGAGAGTCATGAAGAAGAAGAGGTAGAACCAAATTTGCAGTTCATATCCTGCCTAGAGCCTATAAATGAGCAAATATCACCTGGTATTGGCCAACCTACATCAGTTTTCCACCCACCTGTACACTCTGAGAGCATGAAACAATAGGTGAGCAACAATGAAGAACATGAGGTAATTTCTTACTAGTTGAGCTCCCCTTATTGTAAATTTTGTGATCCTGTGGGGTCATATATGGAGTTGTGTTTTCAAAAAGCATTGGAGCCTATAGAATTATTCATCTTATCATCATTTGGGGGTATGGGAAACATTCCAAGCCATGTTCTCGTTCTGTTGTCATACTTCCCTAGCTTTTTGAGGATCAGTTGCAGAAAAGATAAGAAATTTATTACTAGACAGTTTGGGTGGCTATAGTGGAAGTTTTCTTTCACCTAGCACTTTGTAAAGATCGATTAGTATAAGATTGTACATAAATAAGCTCCTTCTGGAGCATGTGTGTTTGTTTTCCTTTTATAAGTAGAATAGTGTACATGTCGGCCTTCAGCGAAATGTTTTGAGCCAGATTCCATAACCCAACAACTAAAGCACTGGAACTACTTGTTCTTGGTACCTCATAGGGAGCATGCCATCCCCTATGGAGCCAAATGTTATCACATAAAGTTGTCAAGGGCCGCAGGCCGCAACCATGAGCGTAAAGCACAACACTCAGAGCGACTCATTCCAGGCCCAAAACCAATGGTCGAGCAAAGATTAAATCTGGGCCATAGATCTCATTGGGAGAGATCAACGGTGGTAAATTATCGAGGGAATTGGGATTTCGAAATAATGTTAAAGTTAATCGTCAAAGGTCCAAACTCCCGAAATCCAAAATTAGCGTAAGCCATCCGATCCAGAGGGACGCGTGGCGCCAAATCCGAACTATAGAGAAAGCCATTTCGGGAATTTCAAAGTGAGGAAGGCAACAAATCCCCAATGGTCGAAGCCCGAAATAGATATGGATCGTTCAATTCACGGGGGCACGTGGCGTTAGATCAGTGGATTTGCAGTTTCGCGAATCAAAAGTTTTGAAGGGAGCTAGCGCTCTCTAGGCTCCAGTTCGCAAGTTCGAAAATCGGGAGACTTGAGAGTGGCTCACAACGAAGCCCCTGAAATGCGAAGTCACAAAACACCCTTTGGGTAAGCACTTGGTCACATCCGGAGGTCATATTAGTGAAGGGTGGGTCCACAAAGAAGATTAACACCTACAATGCCCGTATAGGTCACAAAAGAAGATGCTTGATATTTTGTAGTGTTGTAGTGTTGTTATTTTATTGTAGTTTTGATATTTTATTGTAGTGTTGTTATTTATGTTATTTATGTTGCTGACTGAAATTTTTTATTGTAGTGTTGTTATTTATGTTCTTCAGTTTCCTAAAGTTTTGAATCCAAGAGGACATTGTATTTGAAGCTTTTCCTCCTTAGGCTGTTGGAAGACCTGATGTCTACGACAAACCTCTACACTCTCCTAACCAAAGTCTTCCCTCTATTCACCCTTAATCCAACTTATTGACTGAAGTTAATCAAGACCTCACCTGCATGTGCATACCGGTCTAGTTTTCTGAGTTAAAACGATATCATCTTGAGTCTGCACCCATTTGACCTCTTTAAAACCAACCTGTGACATAAAACTCTGATGGGTACTGGGCTTACCCTTTCTGCAATCGGAGGGTGACTTCTAGTGCTAACAGTCTGAACACATTGTTCAGCCCCCAAGCTCTTCCTTATTTGTTGGAGAACCTCATTGTCTCACTTACATGAGCTTGCCTTTGGTGGAGGATTGAAGTGGCGGAGGCCCAGCTGGAGGGACTTAGTTTCTCGGTTCTGATGTGTGCCGACACAAAAGCTTGTCACTTATACACTTATGTTGATCATTTTTAATAGAAATACTCTTTTCCCGTCCAATTGATATCTTGCAAATATTTGAATTATTATTCCATGGGCGTATTTGTCATGTATGTTAATGGATTATGTTATTTTATATGCTAACATTATATAGTTTCACCATATGCTTGCGCATCTTGGTTGTTGAGGACAAGTTGCAGGTGTAAAGCTTTGAGTTGCACGCTCAAGGGTGGTCTTCATCGAATGTCTGGACAAGGTAGGTTCTTGATCTTGTCCTGTTAGCATTTCTTTTATATAGCATACTTGGGATTTACCCCATGCCATAGAGCGATTTTCCTCGTAACAATACCCACATTATTGGTAAAAATTGAACTCATCAATTTATATGTGGAGCTGTAGTGATGCACGAGCTCTACTATGCAACCGTAGCAACCATGTGTGGATATGGGTCCTTAATATAGGGCATTTTGTCAAGGCACCCATGTCATTGGTAGAAATTCGACCCTTGGCGCTGTATGTTGAGTTCCAGTGATGCACGAGCATTGCAATGTGGATCAAACTCAAGATCAATTATCTGTGGATATTGGTCCTTAACCAAAATGCCACACCAGGGCATTTGACAAAGCATCCACATATGTGAAGTTGTAGTGATGCATGAGCATTGCAGGGTGGATCAAACTTATGATCAACTATTTGTGGATATTGGTCCTTAACCAAAATACTAAACTGAGGCATTTGACAAAGTATTCATGTCATTGGTAGAAATTCAACTCATGTAGTTTACTCCACTTGAGTTGTAGCAATGCACGAGCACCACAAGGTGATTGTGCTCAAGACCAACTCCTTGTGGATATGATTTCCTTACCAAAATCCTAGACCGGGGCACTTGACAAGGTGCCCATGTCATTGGTAGAAATTCAAAAAGTAGAGTTGTAATAATGCACAAGCATTGTGAGGATGGGGGGATCAAACTTAAGACCAATTGTATGTGGATATGTGGTCTTTAACCAAAATGCATGATGCAGACATTTCAACAAGGTACATCCATGGAGTTGTAGCGATGCATAAGCACTACAAAGTGCATTGAACTCAAGACTAACTACATGTGGATATGAGCCCTTAACAAAATGTAGATCTAACTCAAGACTAACTACATGTGTATATGAGCCCTTAATAAAATGTCCAACCACATCATTGGTAGAAATTCAACCTAGAGAGTTGTATATGTAATTGTGGCAATGAATGGGCACTATAGGGTGGATCAAATTCAAGAGCAACTCCTTTTGGATATGGGTTCTTAACCAACATCTTAGATTAGGGCATTCGATAAGGTACCCATATCCTTGGTAGAAATTCAACCCATAGACTTTTACATGGCACTGCAATGATGCAAAAATATCATGGGGATCAAAATCAAGACCAATTGCATGTAGATATGGGTCATTAACTGAAACTCCAAACCATGACATTTAACAAGGAACTCATGTCATTGGTAAAAATACAATCCATGAAGTTCTAGTGATGCATAAGCATTGTATGCGATTGAACTCAAGAGTCCAGATCCTTATGGAAATCGGTGCTTCACCAAATTGCCAAATTGAGACATTCGGAAACATACTTATGCCATTGGTAGAAATTCAACCCATTGTAGTTGAAAATGGAAATGTTGGGATCTTTTTTTATTTTTATTTTTCCAAAGGTGACAAAACTTATCATAACTCAATCTAGTTAGGACGACCATCACTCGGTGCTATTTTCAAAATGTGTACTGACTCATTACCGTTATTCAAGGAAAACTGTGCCACCTAAAATGACCAGCTCGTGGTCCATAAGGGGGTAGATTTCTTGACGGATACCTTTGGGTCTTAGGGATTTAACTTGTTTCCTTATGTCCAAGAAAGACAAACTCTTAACTAATTAAAAACAATTTTAGGTCTTATTCCAAGACCAAAAAAACTATTTCAACCTAGATAATATCCACAAGAAAATCAATTTCCTTGTGGTCATCACCAAAATTACCTTCGATGGAGTCATGTAATTTTTGATAGCATTTAGTGTTAGTCCTATACTTGAAACCATATACAACTTAAGTTGCACTTTAGCCACCTTGAGATCTAAGTACAAACCATTAGATTAACCATATACAACTTAAGTTGCACTTTAGCCACCTTGAGATCTAAGCACAAACCATTAGAATATGTGTCATGGATTATTTAATAAATAAGAAAGAAAAATATCTAATTTTATGCCAAATGATCAAATATCTTATTTAATTTTATTTCAACCCGTCAATCGAGGGAGTTCAAGTGGGATCTTCAAGGATGGTAAAGGGCAACTTCCAGTCTCCGTTCTTCTGCCCAGTTGAAGATGTATTTCGGGGAATCATCCATGTTCCCAATTATTTATATTTTTGTCGTTGACTGTATCTCACATCTATCCCTCTATTAAGACCAGGCCATCGCTTCGAGGATCTATTATTTTGATGTCAGATTGCATTTGCCCCTTGGAGGGGTTAGACCTTTTATTTTTCGGATCAGTCGCATTCGGTAAGCAATTATCAGACTAACTGGCGGTTTTGGGTTTTATCTTTAGTGAATTAGCCATACGGATTTGGTGAATTATTGAAGGGGCTATTTCGCTGCGCATCTTCCATGGAGATTGCAGCTGAAGAGCCCCAGCAGGAACGGCCTGCAAATTGGGGACCTGATGGGATGGGACTCGAACCCTCGACCTCGGCGCCGGACTCGCCCCCTCAGAGGGTCAATTCCTTTGACGAAACAACGGAGGAGGACGAAGATGTTTGTCGAATATGCAGGACGTCCGGAGACTCGGAGAATCCTCTGTTTTACCCGTGTGCATGCAGTGGAAGCATCAGATATGTTCATCAGGATTGCCTTCTTCAGTGGCTCAATCACAGCAACGCACGGCAGTGCGAGGTATGTTGACACCCAATTCATATTCCTGGCATTTAATTCCCTCGCAGACAGACAATTTCATGGGTTTTGCTTTTGCCCACTTGATTTTCATAGACATATTTTGGTGGATAGGTGGGGTTTCCTGTAAATTTAGAAATATGTTTTGAAACCCTAATTAACCGCGCAATTTTTTTAATCTGCGAGGTTGTGACCTGTTACTCTGTCTTAATTTGTAGAAAATTAAAATACGTCACCTAGACAAATTAGTTGGTTCTGGCATCTATCTATGTTTTTTCTCTTGTCCACTTGGGTTCCATTGACATATTTTTGTGGGTAAGTGGGTTTTTTTTGTGTATATGGAAATAGATATTGAAACCCTAATTAGCGAAATTAATTAGTCCATCTAAATCAATTGGCTGATTATGGCATATATATCTATGGTTTTGCATAATGGCCCGTGGTCAGAGTCACACGACCCGGCAACAACTTGCCAAGCCGAAAATGGAGAGTTAACTTGGTAACTTACCAAAACTCAGCAATAACTCGGCTCTTTAAAATCAAGGAACATAAATTCAAAAATAAGGGAACAAAAACTCTGCAAAGTCACCAATAATTTGCAATTTTGATCAAAATGTTGGCTTAGCTTATGAGTTGATTCGTTGAGTACCCACCATTTCCTGTTACAGAGCCCGTGATAGGTTTAATTAATGCTGCAAGTAATCCGAAATTGACTAGCAAGAGTTGATTGAACTCATTACCTTCATTTGGCAAATGAGACAAATTAACCACGATGATGCTACCTGGTCCTGGATCATGCCTAAGAAATATTGAAATAGGACAAGGGTATCAATATACTTGAAGGGAAAATAATCAATCGGAATACAACATAAAAGTCCAGGCAAAATTATGAAACTTTAAAGACCAACATAGAGATGGAATGAATTTCTCTATGACATATCTTTGAGAAAACATAACCCATTGGTTGCAACTTGCATCTGAGCTTTTCTCAGAATGGATGGCTTACCTTGTGACCTAGAACAACAATAAAATTAAGATTTATGTTCTACTTTGATATGTTTGTGAAGTTTCAGTGAATGTGGC
>SNQJ01S0003606.1:83099-113192 GCA_010110895.2 Picea sitchensis
TGGTTAATACCACTAGTTGGGAAGGATATCCCCCTCGCTCGAGGTATTGATGAACCTCAACAAGGCGAGGACAATATTTGGTGAAGTGTTCCTCCTTGCATACCATACAAGGGTATTTTTCCTTTATTCCCTCCCCAACATTGGGGTCTTGGGTTTTTGTACTCTCCTGCTGGTTGGAAGAGTTTTTGGATTTACCCTTATTTTTCTTCTTTCGTTGCTGAGATGAAGTGGATTGAACCACATTCACCTTGGAGGTTAGTGCAAGGGAGGGAGCAGATTTGGTATCGATACTAGTCTGGGATGAGGTTGGGGTGGAGACTGTATGGCCTTGTTGCCTAGTCGATTGGGTTGCAGACTGTAGTTTTATGGAACCTACCATGCCATTGGCATGGGATTCCAGGGCTGGTCTTAATGGATTGTTTGATGGTCTAGGAGCATGAGGAATCAAATCATATAGTGTGATGGATTGGGAATATACCAGGTCCAAATATTGAGCACAATTGATTTCTTGCTCCACATTAACAACACCTCCCATGGAGACATCTCTAGCAATGTGTGGAAAGAGTGACTTAGTAGACCAATCTTCTAGGAGTTGGTCCATAATTGCATCTTTAATCAATCATTGCCACTGCCTCGATTCATGAATATGATCAGAAATATGAGTGGAGGTGGATTGCCTAAAGCTCAGTACCGATCGCATACTAGATTGGTAGTTAGAAATGAGTCAAAAATTACATAGCAAGAGAATTAAAGTCGACATAGGAGTTTTGCGGCAACTCGATATACTATTTTGCTGCTGAACCTATGAGAGTTCTTTGGAAAAGTATTAATTAAATATAATCGTCCATCAAGGAGTTAGAAGAATACCAAATATGGAAGGTCATCACATGATTGTTAGGATATTCTCCAAGCTTCCCATCGAACTTCGGGATGTCAAAGGGTAGTTTGGCAGGGATGGGTGGCCAGAATGGGGCATGTTGTATGGGATCGTTAGTCAAATGCGACAAATCCGACAAATCTAATGTAGCCAAAAAGGAAAGTTGTCGGTTTGGTTGCAAATAATGGTAGTACGAATGTGGCATTGGGGTACCATAGGACCATATACATGCTGTGATGGCATTGTAACACCTGGTGGTCCTCCCATACACTGTTTTTGAGAGGGTTGCAGAGTAGGAAACATGGGGTTCATGGTTTGAGCAGGAAACCATCAAGGAGTTAGAAGAACACCAAAGATGGAAGGTCATCACACGATTGTTAGGATATTCTCAAGGATTCCCATTGAACTTCGGGATGTCAGAGGGTATTTTGGCAGGGATGGGTGGACAAAACAGGGCATTTTGTATGGGATCGTTAGTCAAATGCGACAAATCCGACGAATCTAATGTAGCCAAAAAGGAAAGTTGTCGGTTTGGTTGAAAATAATAGTAGTACGAATGTGGAATTGGGGTACCAGTAGGACCATATACATGCTGTGATGGCATTGTAACACCTGGTGGTCCTCCCATATACTGTTGTTGAGAGGGTTGGGGAGTAGGAAACATGGGGTTCATGGTTTGAGCAGGAAAATATCCTTATGGAGGGATTCTCATTGGATTAGGTTGGCCCCATGGAGTGTTGGTAACTCCAGGATATGGTAGTACAATATAAATCCCTGTAGGGCTTGCAATAGAAGCGATGGAGGGGCTTGTCAGAATGGCTTGCCCCCCATCTTGTGGCTAATTTTTAGTGAGGTATTTCCCCCAAACTGGTTGTGGTCCCCAATATGGTTGTTTCCCCCATGTGGGAAATGGCCCCGTAGCTGAGGGTTCCCCCCTAACTAGTTGTTTCCCCCATGCTGGTTGTTGCCCCCATGTTGAAGAGGGTCTAACAGCTAATGGTTCCCCCCTAGTTGGAATTCCCCCCTCCAGTGTGAGGTATAAAATAAATTCCCATTTGAATAGTTTGTGTAGGATGAACAATTGGTGTGACTGTCATTGGGCTACCTACTTGATTGGGAGGGGGAAGAAACAAGCTACTTATCCTAGGGCCCGAGGCAACAGTATTGCTGGATACCTAACTAGGGGGAAAAGGTATAGAATGTCCAAAAAAAGCGCTTGGTGTGAACATATATGTAGCCAAGGTGGCGGGAAAAGAATTCAATCCACATGTGAAAGGGGTTGTGTTCGCAAGTGGTTGTGATGGGGAAACCTGGGTTAAACAATGTTCCCCACAAAGGAGAAGTTCCAATAGTAGTAATGCATTCCAAAGAAATTGTCTTAGGATCAAGTGGGGGTATCACTATTCCATCTGTATAGTTAGCTATTGTCACATCCATGCCAGAAGATTGCCTAATGTACATATCGGGTGGTAAGCGGTAACAAGAAAAAGAATCGATAAATCTTGTTGAAGGAAGCTCAACAAGTAGTGGCTTATAAGGACCAGTAAAAGGGGGATTTGCGAGAGGGACAAAGCCTTCCTTGATGATTTCGACCGCCCCTTCAGGATGGTCACTCGGGGGAGCTATGCTCCTAATTTCAGAAGTGACCTCAATGCTAATAGTTCCTTTGTTTGAAGTGTTGTGTGGAAGATCGTGTTCTTTAGGTTTCAACCCTTGCATTCTCTGAGATCTTCGGAGACCTTGGTCAGACATGGTGAAAGTATAACATAAATAATGATCCCTAAGGCCAACTAGGAATGTCAAATGAACACACCCCTAAGAAATATAAAGGTAATAAACCAAGCAAATAGTAGGTTAAATGATCTTTTGGAGACAGGATATCAAGCCGTCTAAGAAGATATGAGAAAAAATTACGATAATCCTCACACATCAGTTCCCCAAGGTGCAAGTAAGAGCCCGCAGGAAAATACCCTTCTGGTTTGTTGAAGCTAAGATTGAACATCTGTCGCAAGTACCAGAAGGAATCCCCCTTGCAGTCACCTATGTGGAATCCTAGGAGAGGTTACTATGTCTACCAATTCACAATGAACAATCAAGGGGGTACAATCGATAATCAAGACTAGCAAATGGGCATGGGAATGCCATACATAAATCCACAACCCAAAAAATAAGAAGAAATGGTGTCACCCCGAGGACTTACCACTCTTCAAAGCCCCAAACTTGCAATAGTCCCACTAAGTGAACAGAGGAGGGGAAATCTCAACCGATCACTTCGTTTGACCTCATGTTTGACTCCTGTGTGAGAGGAGCTTTCCCGACTAAGTTTGTTAATTTCTTCTATTGGATCTTTACTCTCTTTAGTAATCTACAGTCTCATTTAATAGCCTTGGATAATTTACTTACTTTACCCTAATCCAAAGGCCCTATCCTTGTACTAATGTTGGTGTGCTATAAAACAAAATATGTCTAATTAATTTTATTAAGCATGTTGGTTAATTTTAATGGTTGTTTTACTCAGTAGAGTGCATGAAGATGAAACTGATGATGTGATGATTTGACTTTAAAACCATGCAAAAATAATAAGATGCAAATATTTTTCTTTCAATGAATTCTATTTGAGGGAAGGAAAAGAGATATTTTTCTTCTTAATATAAATAAACACCCAAAAGCACGCAAATTTCACTTTTCCTTTATCAAATGGAGAAAAATTGAAGTTACAAACAATCAAATTAATCTCGTTGAAATCCCAAAACAAAGACAAGCTCTAAAATATGTACCAAAAACACTCCACCTATGAAAGTAGGATGCACACCTTTTGTTTTCTTCTTTCCAAATCACATGAAAACTCAAAAGAGACTCTTCTTTTTCTCTCGCTTTCAATCAAAATGAAAGAATTCAATGAAACTTGCAAAGAACTCAAAAGATAAAGAATATGAAGAAAACAAGCACCCAAGGAATAAAAGATTCAATCACAAGGATGTATTCAACACAGAAAACCCAAGCTTTCAATGCTATTTTTTTTTCCAAATGACTTGAATTTTTTTTGCAGTGATGACTGTTGGAACAGATCTGAGAAAGACCCATGAGATTGTAAGGAAAGACATAGACCAGATCTAGGATATATTTGAAGGATGTCCCATTAAAACAACTTTTTAGTGGTTGGTTGTGCCTTTTTAGTTAATACAGAGCGATCGATCGTATGTTGCACTGGGATAGACTTACGATCACAAGCACTAGTCACACTGCTGAGTGTGATTTCTAGGTGGTCGCATGCTGTAATGGATAAATTTGCGACCAAAAGGGGTGTGGTCTCTCTATGTGCACATGAAACCCACGACCGCGATCATACAATTGCGAAAACTAATAGATCTAAGGTAGATCTATCAGATCTGGGACTGGACACTTTCAAATAGACTTGGAAAATACTTATGGGAAATGAAAAAAAAAAACGAGGCTTAAAACATGAAAGGATGTTGAGAATATGAATTCAAAAGTTGAGGAAGAAAACTAAATAAACAGTAATGACTTCCCCAATGGAGTCGCGAGTCTGTTGTAGGATAAATGTACCGTGCAAGAATTACCTTCCTTAGGATCTTCCTAGACTTAAGACATAATAGAGATGCAAATTAAAGACTTTCCTATATCTAAATCATACATGAAGCAATCTTTGAGATGAAAGAGTAGAGGAATTACTTGGTAGTTCGATGGTTGTCCCTGCATGCTCCTTGGTCGTTCAATCCTTTGAAGATGTCCTTCACTTTCATAAATGTAGATCTGCACACACAAGAACGCCAACAAACACCTCTCACAAGATCAAATGTAACATGTATCAATCACTAATAGATCTATTAATATGACATAAATACATGAAAATATTAACTCTCTATAAATATTATAATCACCATTTACAATCAATTAGAGGGGAAAATCATGTGCATCTTCTATTAATAAATACAAAATCTTACAACTTATAAACAAATAGCTTGATGAATCTTCTCCCAATTTCCTTTCCTAAGCTCCGTAATCAATCTAACATTATAAGTTTACTCTTTCTTTTCCTCCCCTTTTCCCATGAGAGGCCCTCAATATATAGGATGAAAGAGACGAGATGGTGGATAAATCTTAGACACTCAAAATAAAAAGCTTCTCGAGGTCGAATTACGAGAAATACAAGCTTGATCCGATCTCATTATAACCATTCCTAATTTGAAAGTAACAGACCTGGTTGCGCCCTGCATTCCTGCAGGATGAGACCAATTGCGATTTGCAAGTGAGCAAGGCGCGACCATCAATTTGGGTCATGATCTATACAAGGAAAGCTCATGACTAGACAAAAGGATGGTGTATACTCAAGGGAAAAGTGACATAACTTAGTGTTTCAGCTTGATAAACTCTAGAGAATATCCATCAAGTAATCAGGTAGCAAATGATTGTATAACAGACACTCTTAACAACATTGCTTCCCACAAATCCTTTGAGAGGCTTCAAAGGAAAAATGAATTCCAAGGAATTTGAACACCTATCCAAGCTATAACTAAGCTTTTCCTTAGCCTAACAACTAGTTAGGGAACTCCTTTTGACTATGTTGTTAACACTAAATTTTGGTATTTGTAGTTTCAACCGAAAAGTTTCACAAAAAGTTTGCAGGAAGATCATAGCATTGTTTATAGTTATTTTTTTTTCTCTCTTCAATGATGGTTAGGAATGATTCATCCATGAAGTTTCCATTAACAAACTTCCTTCCATTAGGTTTGTAAAGGGGGATTTCTTTAATTAGGCTCTATTATATTCTACTATGAATGAGATAGACAAGTGTGGCTTCAACAACCATTATATAGAGGGTGAGAGCCAACAAGTACCATTGTTGGATGGACCAAAAGATCCCTATATCTTCATATTTGACACAATTGATAGAGAGACATGATCTATCCTCTAAGAACAAAATTTCCACCACACCAACAAAAAGTTTACCAAATCAAAATGACTTTAGCATGCCAAGGATAAATGACCATTTTGCTATGTCATATACTTTCTCAAAGTCTATCTTAATGAAGAGGGCCTCCATGCCTTGGATTATGGTCCATTCCATGCCTTCCCCAAAAAAGAGCACATTATCCAAAATGTTTATGCCTCTAATAAACCTTGTCTACTATGGTGTGATGATTTTCAATATGAAATGATTCAACTACAAAGTAAGCACTTTAGTTAAAATTTTGTACGATACATTCAACAAAGTTATTAATTACCAACTTGTGATTAACTTTGAGTCTCCTAGATTTAGGATGAATTTGACCAACCCCTTATTGATGTGGTTTCCAAGTTTATGCATATGTTTTACTTCTTTATACACTTGGAGCAAATATGATCCCACAAAATCATAAGTGGCTTTGTAAAATTTGCACAGATAATCATCTCAACCAGGTGATTTATTGTTTTACATCCCCTTAAGGACTATTGTCAAATCATCTAGCGTTATCCCTTGATCACACACCCATTGTTGTTCTTGCATCATTTTTTTGGGGAGTACATTATTTCAGGAATGCATGACCAACTTTCTTTCCTCTATTATACCTTGATAATGAAAAGCCATTTTATCGTGTTTGACAAACTCTCTTTCTATAATTACTTGATTAGTTACTCCACCTTCCATTGCTTGAGGGATTTGATACATTCCACAGGTTCTTTAGAGGTTAGGGATTTGAATACGGATTTTATTGGCCTACCTCCCTATTTAAGTTGGTGAAGTGAGGATTTGATTTGGGATCCCTTTTACTTATATTTCTATTCAATCTTCAAGTATTTTCTCATCTTGACTGCCCTGATTTGGAGATACTTAGAAAAAGGGTCAACATGTAATGTCCTTTAAAGTTATTCTACTTCTTCCAGGACCACCTTATGATTTCTACTTATAACTATCAACAAATATCTATCATATCCCCTTAGAAAAAAAATGACCCTTCTAATAGAATCCTGCCATCACATAATCCATCCTCTGTCCCCTTGAGGATTGGGGTCAAGTTCCAAATTTTTTGATAGCCCAAGTGCATGATTCATGCTTTAGGTGGGAGGGTGTTCAACATGAACTAGATATTATGCAGTTTGGAGTTTGTCAAAACCCCATGAAATAGAAAAAAGACAACCAACTTGTCATATATGTTGAGTTTGGATTTTATTCTGTTCCGTGCCATCTATTATTCGAGAGGCATACATGTAGGCGATAATCCCTTGTTTTCTTGCATCTCTACATTATTAAAGTCATCACTAAATAAGAAATAGGTCTTTTAAATACCCTTGTTTGGTCAATCTCATAAGGCCTATTGGTGATGCTTATCACATGGCCTTTGAAATCAAATAGGACCTAAGAAACATGGTCTGGTTCAACATGTGTTGGATACTGACATTTGGACCACTTTGTTGAAATTAGGGTTGTGATCGCTCCGCCTTTACCTTTAACATGGTTAGTAAAATCACAACATAATTTGTTGAAATTACTTAAGGGATGAGTTAATAAAAAATCCAATTACTTTCACTTCTTGTTAAAACAAAAAATATGAAGCTAAAAAACAAAATTTCTTACTCTTTGAACCATGTCTTTGTGATAGGTTTTAGTGAGAACTCGTACATTCCATGATACCACCTACATTGTGAACTATCAATATGAAAATTAATTATATTCTCACCTTCCCGCCCAAATAAAGCATAAGAGATCTTTAGAGAGTTCACACTCTTCAGTTAGGGCATGAAATAAGTATTAATTCAAAATTCTATTTCCTGGCCTTTTTTTGAGGTCATTGTTACCCGTTGTCTGAGAAGCATCCAACTGTGGGGGTGGATATCGAGCCCAATGACCCCAACCCATTGCTGAAAAATGGCTTGGGAACTACTAGGAGGGTCTCTGGTTGCTGTGAACCCTATCACAAATCCATGGTTCAAAGAATAATAAATGTTGTTTCTAAGCTCGTTATTATGCATTTACAAGAAGTTAAAATTATTGGATGTTGAATTCAACTATCCTTTGAGTAATATGTCTGGATTTTGTTGTGATTTTCCCTAACCATGCTAAAGGTTTAGGTGGATCTACAAGCCCGATTCCACTAAGGTGGAAGGACATCATTATCCTACACAAGTTAGACTTGGAAAATCATGTTTTTTAGGTTTAGTTTGATTTCAAATGCCATGTTCTAGGCCTAGCCAATATTTATGCATTAAATGATTCCAATAAAAAGGAAACATTGTGGGACTTGATGGCTAAGGAGATTCTAGAGTCTCAATGGTTATTTTGTGGTTACTTCAATAATGTAGAGATGGAAGAAGACAAGGAGGGATTACTACAATATCTTATGCATTCTAGAGAATAGATGACTTGGAACAACCTAAAATCCATACTTGGCATATATGACCCTAATCATACATTCACCCCAAGGATTCAACTAACATCTAGTTCACATAGTGAAACTTCTAGAAATGTAATATGCTAGACAAAGCCATCTTGTGTGAGAAAAATAGAATCCAACCAAGGCATTCTTCAAAGTGCTAGCCTCTAAAGAAGAACTTGAACATATGAAAGCCCTCAAACAACATAAAACAAAACAACAAATCAAACAATATATAAAATGAGTTTGTCAATAACTATAAAATGGTTTTTCAATATCAAGGTATGATGAAGGAAATAAAGGTTTCCATGTAGAACTATATCGACATAGTCCCCCCAAAACTATCATAAGAATGAGATCAAGTGTGTGATCAAGACATTAAATTAGTTTACAAAGCCACCTGGGACTTTGTGGGGTGGGATTTTCTCCAAGAGTATAAATAATTCATGTATACACATACACTTGCAACCACATCAACAAGGGGTTGATCAAATTAATCTTGAAGCCAAGATACCTAGAATTAATCAAAATATGTAGACCTTTATTAAATGTATCTTACAAAATGTCAACTAAATTTATTTCTTTGTAGTTGAAACATATCCCATCGAAATCATTTGAATGAAAAAGATGATTTTTATTAGAGGGAGATACATAATGGATAATTTGATCATTATTTGGGAAGGCATGTAATGGGCTAGAATCCAAGGATTTGATGTCCTCTTCATTAAGATGTATGGGCTGACCTGGGTTATACCTTATTTTTCCAACAAAACCCTATTCACCATCGACCCTTTTGGTAAACTAGAAGGCTACACTGTGCACAGAGTGCACAACACAGTCTCACCCGAGATGGCTTATGGGTGACTGCAGGACACAAATGTATGCAGCCATGGACGTGATTAGGGGTGTTATTTTTACTTCTACATCTACTTTGACATGAATTCTACCATATCATTCATAAGATCTACTATTTAATTGTAATGTTCCCCACCAATTTTGGCCAATAAATAGGGTTTGTTGCTTGTTGTTTGATGTTTGTTTTGCAGGTTTTTATTACAGAAAGATGTGATGAAGTGTTTTGATGAGTTTATAACATTCATGACATTATAAAAATCACTAGACATAAGATAATATAGTAAATACAAAAACAATATAGCAAACTTAAGATCAGACCTTTATTTCGTAATATAAGTGGTCTTCATACATGGGTTTGTAGATCTGATGAAATATAGAGAGATATATAGCCTCCAAGCCTTCCTTTGTTGAATATAAGTTCAATACAATATTGATTTCTTTCCCTTAATGGATGAAACCATCAGATATATGTTGATATGCCTATGTAAGACTGGATCTGGAGCTGGTATGACCCTGGCTGGCTGAAGAGGCTCAATCACTCAACTGTCTAGAACATGGCCACCAAATACTAAGAATTCACTGCCAAAATGTATATTAGGGGATGAATAGAATAACTGTATAAAGTTTGGGACCAAACCCTTAAGTATTCCCTTAGATCTTCAAGTCTCCTCAGTGAAGATGCGCCCCTCCTACATAAATTCATCCCAAGCCTTAATAAATCATCTAGCAAGGAAAACCCTCCTGTAATGGCTGCAAAAGGGCGCAATGGCACTAGCAATGAGCCTGGAATAAGGTAAGAGGAAAAATATATCTTCCTTGGAGCAAGTCGAACTAATATTCTCTTAATGGCACGCCCCATTGCTGGAAAACCCTCAAATCTGTGCCCTAGCCTCCAAATAATGAATGCTGACTACCTGCGACTAAATAGCTTGGACCAAGAATGGAGGAATATTTCACGTCCTTGTTGGCCTCTAGGGTTTCTTGACTCAAAACCCTCAAAATGTAAGCTATAGAGATAAAGTGTTCACAATGAGAAAATAGACAAGAATGAAGACTGAGGCACCTCTTCTCTCTTTTATACCTCCCAATATAATTCTCCTTTGAGTTTTATTTTTGATTTTTACTAAGGTTGTGATTTGATTTTTCACTCAAGTTACCTTCACCCTTACTTTTCTTCTTGAAAGTAACTTTTCTAATAAAATCACTTTAATTTCTTAAGTGACCTTTTATTGCCTCAACCCCTTTTTACCCATGGGACTATAGTCTAGAGGGGTGACTAGACTACTTAGTCCATCTTTGTTGTTTTCAAGGAGAGGTGTACATTACAGTCTCCCCTACTGGAAATTTCTTTCCCACAAGAAATTATGAACCTTCCTGTTGTATCACCTGGTCATTCTCCCAAGAGGCATCTTCTATGGGTAGATTTTTCCATTTAACCAAGTATTCCTTGATGCTCTGGTTTCTTAGCTGTTTTGCCCTTACTTCCAAAATATCTTCTGGTATCAAGATCAAGTGCCCCTCCTCATCAATAGGTGGTATCTCTTCATTAGCTACAACATGCTTTCCCAAGTCTCTTTTCAAGCAAGATACATGGAAGACATTGTGAATTTTCCTTCCTTGGGGTAGTTCTAACTCATATGCCACTGACCCAACTTTCCTCTGCACTCTATATGGATCATAGAACCTTAGTTTTATCTTTTCTGTGTCCTTAATCTTAAGGGATGATTGTATGTATGGTTGTAGTGTCAAGTACACCAAGTCCCCTACCTCAAATGTGTGCTCCACCTTGTGTTTATCAACATACAATTTTTGTTGATTTTGTGCCTTGTGCAAATGATCTTTGAGTTCCTTGAGAATGTCTTGGATTTCTTGTATCCATTATTTAGCTACATGATCTCTTCCGTCTCCAAATATAGTCTCAACGAAGGTGAGGGGTTCATAACTGTATAAATATTTAAAATGAGACATGCCAATAGACATATGACAAGTAGTGTTGTAGAAATATTCTCCTAAATAAATCCATCTAAACCATGATTTTTTATGCCCCGATACATAATTGCAGAGATACCCCTCCACCCACTTGTTCACAATCTTAGTTTTTCCATCTGTTTGTGGATGGTAGCTAGTGCTAGGATTTAGAGTAGTGCCTACTAGCTGAAACAATTCCTGCCAAAATATACTCATGAACCTACTGTCCCTATCACTCACTATATTCTTGGGTAGCCCATGTAACCTAAAGACCTCTTTGAAAAACAAGTCTGCCACCTAATATGCACTGAAGTCCATGGAGATAGCAAAGAAGTGCGCAAATTTGGTCAAACGTTCAACCACCACAAAGATGCAATCCTTCCCTTGAGTTTTGGGAAGATCTTTAATAAAATCCATAGATACACTCTCCCATTTGTGATGAGGAATAGGGAGGGTCTATAATAGACCTGGAGGATGTGTGTGCTCATCCTTGTTCTATTGACAAAGGGTGAATTCCTTGATATAGCACATAACCTCCCCCTTCAAGCTGTCCAAGCAAACCTTTCTCTGATCTGTCTATATGTTTTAAGGAATCCTTGATGAATTGATAAGGACGAATCATGGAATGCTTGAAGCACTTTCCTTTTGAATGAGGATCCTAGAACCAAAAATATCCTTCCCTTGTAATAAATAACATCATACATAATCCTGTACGTATCATCCTGTATCTGTCCATACATCAATTCACATACAATTTTTTTCTTTGAGTATTCCACCAATAAGAGAGACTTCCAATCAACAGATATTTCAGACATAGAGTATGCTGAAGTCCTTCTGGATAAGGCATCCACCACCACATTATTTTTCCCTTTGACATACTCAATGTCAAAGTTGTATGCTTGGATTTTTCTTACCCACTTTTGTTTCCTTTCATTAATATCCTTCTGCGCAAGGAAGTATTTGAGACTGTTATGGTTGATCCTGACCACAAATTTTTCTCCCACTAGATATTGTCTTAATTTGGCGAGAACATGCATTATGGATAGAATTTATTTGTCATAAATGGTGTAAAACAGTTCAAGACCCCTCAATTTTCGGCTCTCATAGGAAATAGGATGACTATTCTGCATGAGCACTTCTCCAACACCTTCCCCAGATGAATCACACTCTAAAATGAAAGGTTGAGAGAAATCAGGTAAAGATAACACATGACGAGTACTCATCACCTTCTTCATTTTCTCATATGTTGAATGGGCTTCCCCATTCCAGTAAAAGGCTCCCTTTCTGTTCAGATCAGTTAGGGGTGTGCTGAGTTGAGAGAACCCTTTGAAATTTTTTCTGTATTAATTGTAGATGTCAAGAAAATTTTTAAGTTCTGTAAGTGTTCCGGGTGTGGGCCAATTAACGATAGCTTGAATCTTCTCTTGATGTTCCTGTACCCATTTTTCTCCAATAATGTGTCCCAAGCAGAGGACCTCTATCATTCCAATACCACATTTTGATTCTTTGGCATATAAAGACTACTCCTCCATAATGCTCAAAATGTTGTCCACATGTTTGAGTTGCTCTTCTTAGGTTTTGTTGTAAATCAATAAATAATAAAAAAAGACAAGCAAATATTTCCTTAGTTGCTTGTTAAACACATGATTCATGTAGGATTGAAAGGTAGCTGGTGCATTGGTAAGGCCAAAAGGCATAAAAAGGAACTCATAGTGTCCAAAATGGCATATGAAGGCTGTCTTGTGTATGTCTTGCTCCCTCATCCTGATTTGATGGTATGTAGAGCGCAAATTAATTTTGGTGAAGTATACTGCCCCTTGCAGTTCATCCAATAGTTCATCTATTATGGGAATGAGGTATATGTTCTTGATGGTTCTCATATTAAAATCTCTATAATCTATGCACATGCACATAGTTCCATCCTTATTTTTGACCAACACAACTGATGATACGAATGGGCTTGAACTTGGTCTGATATACCCCATGACTAGTAATTCTTTGATGGCACTTTATATCTCTTCCTTGTGCTTCTTGGGATGTCTGTAAGGGGTATTGATGACCGGTTTCCCCCCCTCTTCCAATTATATAATATGTTCAAACCCCCTATCTAGTGGTTTCCCTCGAGGAATAGTCTCAAAGACCCTTTTATACTTGTGGAGGATTCTTTGTATGTCTGGAGGGTATTGTTTGTTTGTCCCATCATTTGTGTCCATGATGAAGCATTCAACTACAAATACTATCTCTTCTTGCCTAAACATGGTATGCATTTTCTTGGCTGTCACCACTCTAGGAGAATCCCCTATCATCCCTTTAAGCATGACTCTTTTTCCTTCTTCTATATTGAAGGACATTTCCATGGTTTTGTAATTAGTGGTGATTTTCCCCAAGGTGCTAAGCCACTACACACCTAAAATGATATCCGTGTCCGAAATTTCCACCACATAAAAGTCCTGCATCAAAGTCTACTCGCCTAATGTCAAACTCATCTGTGGAATGTACCTGTCGCAAGAAATAGTGCGCCCTCCTGCCACTTCAACCAAGAATACCTCAAAATCAACTGTAGGGATATGCCTCCTATATACCATATCCATTTCAATGAATTTATGATAATCCCCCTCATCTATCAACATTGTTTCCCTTTGTCCTTGTACACCTCCCTTTATCCAAAAGGTGTTAAATTTAGGCACCCCACTCATAGAGGAAATGGTGACCCTTTTAAGTCCAACATCAGGGGGTAAGTATGCCCCACTACCTTGCGCATGCAAGGCTTCATATTCCTCCTTATGGCTGGTCTGCATAGCATGGATAACTCCACCACCTTCCTCATCTGTCTCCTCTTCACTGTCAGATATCACTTATGTGTAGTGAATTGTTCCCTTGCCCAAACACCTATGACTTGGTTGCCAAGGTTCTTTGCAAGTGAAGAAAAGTTGTTTCCTTCGTAAATCCATTTTTGTGGCTTCATCCAACTTGCCCTTGCCTTTGTCCATTGGCCTAATGTCACGACCCCTAGGAATGATAGGAGGTTTGGGTGTGAATCTATTTTTATTTCCTGCCCCAACTAGATTTATGGTGCGCTCAATTGCATCTTGCAAGGTCTTATGCTTAAAATACTTAAACCATCCTCTTACCAGTTCAATCAATCCATCTATAAAAAACATAAGTAATCTAGATGCTGCCATATCCAGAACCATCACTGATACTCTTTGAAAATCCTCAATAAATGCCTCGACTGAACCTATTTTCTTAAGCTGTGCAAGTTCCTTGAAATGACAATTTGGGTCTCCTTTGTCAAACCTGTCAATGAGCCTTTGCATGAATTCTTGATAAGATGTGATGCATCCATGGCCCAAGGTGGTTATTCCATGGAACCGCCATTCATGTACCTTCCCCATCAGATATAAAGTTGCAAAATTGATAGCTTCTCTTTCCTCCATAGGATTTAATTGGAGGTAAGCATCCATAATTTGTACCCATGTTGTAACCTGGATATGATCCGATCCATCAAAGGGAGGTAACTCCATTCTTCCAGCCCTTCCTCCAATCTCACTAACACCTCTGTAGCGCTCCTTGAATATCTTTTTCATATTCAAGTGGAAATACTCCCCCATATAAACCTGTCTCCTGAATGCTGCGCTCATGGCATTGTATTCCCTTTCTGCAGTTTCCCACTCATCACCCAAACTTTCTGAATCCAAGGCATTAGCTTCCCTCCTTTGTGTATCTAGGAAGGTAGGCATGTGCAGACTAGGGGTGGTCCTGCTAGTTGTGTGAGATGGGATTGGTATTCCATAATTTGGCCCATGCTCCCCCACATTACCTATATGTATGGACTTCTCATGGTTTCCATTCCCCCCATGAGATCCACCAACATCATGAATTCCACCAAAAAAGAGTGGGTCTTTACCATGTCTTTGTTCCATCAAATATTGAGAGAGAATACCCTGATGTTTACTCTGTTCCCCTAGAAAAGATATCGTTCTGTCTTTTCCTATTTGCAAACTATCAAAGGATAGTTTAATTTTTGACTGCCCCAAAGATAAATGGTTTTACATTTCCTCAAGGTTGCGCTGCATAGATTCCTGACTTTTCTGTAGTGCATTCTGCATTGTCCGAGCTACCTTTTCAACCAAAATTCCAGCCTCTTAAGATGTATCATTTTCTGTTTCACGAGTCTCCCCCATACTAAATTCTAGATCTTCCCCTTCTGGAATACCTGTTACTGGCTGTCTCCCATGGCCTCTTCTCCTGGTCATCTATATTTTGCACAGGATGGCGAAGGAAATTCGCTCTGATACTACTGTAATGTTCCCCACCAATTTCGACCAAGAATTAGGGTTTGTTGCTTGTTGTTTGATGTTTGTTTTGCATGTTTTTATTACAGAAATAAGTGCTAAAGTGTTTTGATGAGTTTATAAAATTCATGACATCATAACAATCATTGGACACAAGATAATATAGGAAATACACAAACAATATAGAAAACTTCAAATCTGACCTTTATTTAGTAATATAAGTGGTCTTCATACACTGATCTATATATTTGATGAAATATAGAGGGATATATAACCTCCAAGCCTTCCTCTGCTAAATATAAGTTCAATACAAGATTAATTTCTTTCCCTTAATGGATGAAACCCTCAGATCTATGCTGATATGCCTCTATAAGACTAGATCTGGAGCTGGTACGACCTTGGCTGGATGAAAAAGCTCAATAATTTGGACCTATAGAAGATGGCCACCAAATACTAAGAAATCACTGCCAAAATGAAGATCAAGGGATGAATAGAATAAATGTAGCAAGTTGGGGACCAAAACCTTAAGTATTCCCTCAGATCTTCAAGTCTCCTCAGTGAAGATGCACCCCTCTTACAAAAATTCGTCCCAAGCCTTAATAAATCATCTAGCAAGGAAAACCCTCCTGTAATGGCCGCAAAAGGGTGCTATGGCACTAGCAATGATCCTGGAATAAGGTAAGAGGAAATATCTCACTTCCTTAGAGCAATTATAACTAATCTTCTCTTGATGGTGCGTCCCACTGCTAGAAAACCATGAAATATGTTCCCTAGCCTCCAAATAATGAATGTTGAGTACCTGTTATTGAATAAAATGGTGATGGAGAGATATTGCACCCCCTTGGCCAAGATTGGACCAGGAACAGAGGAATATTTCACCTCCCTGTTGGCCTCTAAGGTTTCTTGACTCAAAACCCTCAAAATGTAAGCTGAAGAGCTCATGTGTTCACAATGAGAAAATAGACAAGAATGAGGAGTGAGGTGTCTCCTCTCTCTTTTATACCTCTGAATCTAACCTTTGAGTTGTCTTTTTGTTTTTTACTAAGGTTGTGATTTGATTTTTCACTTAAGTTACCTTCACCCTTACTTTTCTTCTTGAAAGTCACTTTTCTAATAAAATCACTTTAATTTCTTAAGTGACCTTTTATTGCCTCAACCCATTTTTACCCATGGGACTATAGTCTAGAGGGGTGACTAGAATACTTAGTCTATNTGATGATTTTCAATATGAAATGATTCAACTACAAAGTAAGCACTTTAGTTAAAATTTTGTACGATACATTCAACAAAGTTATTAATTACCAACTTGTGATTAACTTTGAGTCTCCTAGATTTAGGATGAATTTGACCAACCCCTTATTGATGTGGTTTCCAAGTTTATGCATATGTTTTACTTCTTTATACACTTGGAGCAAATATGATCCCACAAAATCATAAGTGGCTTTGTAAAATTTGCACAGATAATCATCTCAACCAGGTGATTTATTGTTTTACATCCCCTTAAGGACTATTGTCAAATCATCTAGCGTTATCCCTTGATCACACACCCATTGTTGTTCTTGCATCATTTTTTTGGGGAGTACATTATTTCAGGAATGCATGACCAACTTTCTTTCCTCTATTATACCTTGATAATGAAAAGCCATTTTATCGTGTTTGACAAACTCTCTTTCTATAATTACTTGATTAGTTACTCCACCTTCCATTGCTTGAGGGATTTGATACATTCCACAGGTTCTTTAGAGGTTAGGGATTTGAATACGGATTTTATTGGCCTACCTCCCTATTTAAGTTGGTGAAGTGAGGATTTGATTTGGGATCCCTTTTACTTATATTTCTATTCAATCTTCAAGTATTTTCTCATCTTGACTGCCCTGATTTGGAGATACTTAGAAAAAGGGTCAACATGTAATGTCCTTTAAAGTTATTCTACTTCTTCCAGGACCACCTTATGATTTCTACTTATAACTATCAACAAATATCTATCATATCCCCTTAGAAAAAAAATGACCCTTCTAATAGAATCCTGCCATCACATAATCCATCCTCTGTCCCCTTGAGGATTGGGGTCAAGTTCCAAATTTTTTGATAGCCCAAGTGCATGATTCATGCTTTAGGTGGGAGGGTGTTCAACATGAACTAGATATTATGCAGTTTGGAGTTTGTCAAAACCCCATGAAATAGAAAAAAGACAACCAACTTGTCATATATGTTGAGTTTGGATTTTATTCTGTTCCGTGCCATCTATTATTCGAGAGGCATACATGTAGGCGATAATCCCTTGTTTTCTTGCATCTCTACATTATTAAAGTCATCACTAAATAAGAAATAGGTCTTTTAAATACCCTTGTTTGGTCAATCTCATAAGGCCTATTGGTGATGCTTATCACATGGCCTTTGAAATCAAATAGGACCTAAGAAACATGGTCTGGTTCAACATGTGTTGGATACTGACATTTGGACCACTTTGTTGAAATTAGGGTTGTGATCGCTCCGCCTTTACCTTTAACATGGTTAGTAAAATCACAACATAATTTGTTGAAATTACTTAAGGGATGAGTTAATAAAAAATCCAATTACTTTCACTTCTTGTTAAAACAAAAAATATGAAGCTAAAAAACAAAATTTCTTACTCTTTGAACCATGTCTTTGTGATAGGTTTTAGTGAGAACTCGTACATTCCATGATACCACCTACATTGTGAACTATCAATATGAAAATTAATTATATTCTCACCTTCCCGCCCAAATAAAGCATAAGAGATCTTTAGAGAGTTCACACTCTTCAGTTAGGGCATGAAATAAGTATTAATTCAAAATTCTATTTCCTGGCCTTTTTTTGAGGTCATTGTTACCCGTTGTCTGAGAAGCATCCAACTGTGGGGGTGGATATCGAGCCCAATGACCCCAACCCATTGCTGAAAAATGGCTTGGGAACTACTAGGAGGGTCTCTGGTTGCTGTGAACCCTATCACAAATCCATGGTTCAAAGAATAATAAATGTTGTTTCTAAGCTCGTTATTATGCATTTACAAGAAGTTAAAATTATTGGATGTTGAATTCAACTATCCTTTGAGTAATATGTCTGGATTTTGTTGTGATTTTCCCTAACCATGCTAAAGGTTTAGGTGGATCTACAAGCCCGATTCCACTAAGGTGGAAGGACATCATTATCCTACACAAGTTAGACTTGGAAAATCATGTTTTTTAGGTTTAGTTTGATTTCAAATGCCATGTTCTAGGCCTAGCCAATATTTATGCATTAAATGATTCCAATAAAAAGGAAACATTGTGGGACTTGATGGCTAAGGAGATTCTAGAGTCTCAATGGTTATTTTGTGGTTACTTCAATAATGTAGAGATGGAAGAAGACAAGGAGGGATTACTACAATATCTTATGCATTCTAGAGAATAGATGACTTGGAACAACCTAAAATCCATACTTGGCATATATGACCCTAATCATACATTCACCCCAAGGATTCAACTAACATCTAGTTCACATAGTGAAACTTCTAGAAATGTAATATGCTAGACAAAGCCATCTTGTGTGAGAAAAATAGAATCCAACCAAGGCATTCTTCAAAGTGCTAGCCTCTAAAGAAGAACTTGAACATATGAAAGCCCTCAAACAACATAAAACAAAACAACAAATCAAACAATATATAAAATGAGTTTGTCAATAACTATAAAATGGTTTTTCAATATCAAGGTATGATGAAGGAAATAAAGGTTTCCATGTAGAACTATATCGACATAGTCCCCCCAAAACTATCATAAGAATGAGATCAAGTGTGTGATCAAGACATTAAATTAGTTTACAAAGCCACCTGGGACTTTGTGGGGTGGGATTTTCTCCAAGAGTATAAATAATTCATGTATACACATACACTTGCAACCACATCAACAAGGGGTTGATCAAATTAATCTTGAAGCCAAGATACCTAGAATTAATCAAAATATGTAGACCTTTATTAAATGTATCTTACAAAATGTCAACTAAATTTATTTCTTTGTAGTTGAAACATATCCCATCGAAATCATTTGAATGAAAAAGATGATTTTTATTAGAGGGAGATACATAATGGATAATTTGATCATTATTTGGGAAGGCATGTAATGGGCTAGAATCCAAGGATTTGATGTCCTCTTCATTAAGATGTATGGGCTGACCTGGGTTATACCTTATTTTTCCAACAAAACCCTATTCACCATCGACCCTTTTGGTAAACTAGAAGGCTACACTGTGCACAGAGTGCACAACACAGTCTCACCCGAGATGGCTTATGGGTGACTGCAGGACACAAATGTATGCAGCCATGGACGTGATTAGGGGTGTTATTTTTACTTCTACATCTACTTTGACATGAATTCTACCATATCATTCATAAGATCTACTATTTAATTGTAATGTTCCCCACCAATTTTGGCCAATAAATAGGGTTTGTTGCTTGTTGTTTGATGTTTGTTTTGCAGGTTTTTATTACAGAAAGATGTGATGAAGTGTTTTGATGAGTTTATAACATTCATGACATTATAAAAATCACTAGACATAAGATAATATAGTAAATACAAAAACAATATAGCAAACTTAAGATCAGACCTTTATTTCGTAATATAAGTGGTCTTCATACATGGGTTTGTAGATCTGATGAAATATAGAGAGATATATAGCCTCCAAGCCTTCCTTTGTTGAATATAAGTTCAATACAATATTGATTTCTTTCCCTTAATGGATGAAACCATCAGATATATGTTGATATGCCTATGTAAGACTGGATCTGGAGCTGGTATGACCCTGGCTGGCTGAAGAGGCTCAATCACTCAACTGTCTAGAACATGGCCACCAAATACTAAGAATTCACTGCCAAAATGTATATTAGGGGATGAATAGAATAACTGTATAAAGTTTGGGACCAAACCCTTAAGTATTCCCTTAGATCTTCAAGTCTCCTCAGTGAAGATGCGCCCCTCCTACATAAATTCATCCCAAGCCTTAATAAATCATCTAGCAAGGAAAACCCTCCTGTAATGGCTGCAAAAGGGCGCAATGGCACTAGCAATGAGCCTGGAATAAGGTAAGAGGAAAAATATATCTTCCTTGGAGCAAGTCGAACTAATATTCTCTTAATGGCACGCCCCATTGCTGGAAAACCCTCAAATCTGTGCCCTAGCCTCCAAATAATGAATGCTGACTACCTGCGACTAAATAGCTTGGACCAAGAATGGAGGAATATTTCACGTCCTTGTTGGCCTCTAGGGTTTCTTGACTCAAAACCCTCAAAATGTAAGCTATAGAGATAAAGTGTTCACAATGAGAAAATAGACAAGAATGAAGACTGAGGCACCTCTTCTCTCTTTTATACCTCCCAATATAATTCTCCTTTGAGTTTTATTTTTGATTTTTACTAAGGTTGTGATTTGATTTTTCACTCAAGTTACCTTCACCCTTACTTTTCTTCTTGAAAGTAACTTTTCTAATAAAATCACTTTAATTTCTTAAGTGACCTTTTATTGCCTCAACCCCTTTTTACCCATGGGACTATAGTCTAGAGGGGTGACTAGACTACTTAGTCCATCTTTGTTGTTTTCAAGGAGAGGTGTACATTACAGTCTCCCCTACTGGAAATTTCTTTCCCACAAGAAATTATGAACCTTCCTGTTGTATCACCTGGTCATTCTCCCAAGAGGCATCTTCTATGGGTAGATTTTTCCATTTAACCAAGTATTCCTTGATGCTCTGGTTTCTTAGCTGTTTTGCCCTTACTTCCAAAATATCTTCTGGTATCAAGATCAAGTGCCCCTCCTCATCAATAGGTGGTATCTCTTCATTAGCTACAACATGCTTTCCCAAGTCTCTTTTCAAGCAAGATACATGGAAGACATTGTGAATTTTCCTTCCTTGGGGTAGTTCTAACTCATATGCCACTGACCCAACTTTCCTCTGCACTCTATATGGATCATAGAACCTTAGTTTTATCTTTTCTGTGTCCTTAATCTTAAGGGATGATTGTATGTATGGTTGTAGTGTCAAGTACACCAAGTCCCCTACCTCAAATGTGTGCTCCACCTTGTGTTTATCAACATACAATTTTTGTTGATTTTGTGCCTTGTGCAAATGATCTTTGAGTTCCTTGAGAATGTCTTGGATTTCTTGTATCCATTATTTAGCTACATGATCTCTTCCGTCTCCAAATATAGTCTCAACGAAGGTGAGGGGTTCATAACTGTATAAATATTTAAAATGAGACATGCCAATAGACATATGACAAGTAGTGTTGTAGAAATATTCTCCTAAATAAATCCATCTAAACCATGATTTTTTATGCCCCGATACATAATTGCAGAGATACCCCTCCACCCACTTGTTCACAATCTTAGTTTTTCCATCTGTTTGTGGATGGTAGCTAGTGCTAGGATTTAGAGTAGTGCCTACTAGCTGAAACAATTCCTGCCAAAATATACTCATGAACCTACTGTCCCTATCACTCACTATATTCTTGGGTAGCCCATGTAACCTAAAGACCTCTTTGAAAAACAAGTCTGCCACCTAATATGCACTGAAGTCCATGGAGATAGCAAAGAAGTGCGCAAATTTGGTCAAACGTTCAACCACCACAAAGATGCAATCCTTCCCTTGAGTTTTGGGAAGATCTTTAATAAAATCCATAGATACACTCTCCCATTTGTGATGAGGAATAGGGAGGGTCTATAATAGACCTGGAGGATGTGTGTGCTCATCCTTGTTCTATTGACAAAGGGTGAATTCCTTGATATAGCACATAACCTCCCCCTTCAAGCTGTCCAAGCAAACCTTTCTCTGATCTGTCTATATGTTTTAAGGAATCCTTGATGAATTGATAAGGACGAATCATGGAATGCTTGAAGCACTTTCCTTTTGAATGAGGATCCTAGAACCAAAAATATCCTTCCCTTGTAATAAATAACATCATACATAATCCTGTACGTATCATCCTGTATCTGTCCATACATCAATTCACATACAATTTTTTTCTTTGAGTATTCCACCAATAAGAGAGACTTCCAATCAACAGATATTTCAGACATAGAGTATGCTGAAGTCCTTCTGGATAAGGCATCCACCACCACATTATTTTTCCCTTTGACATACTCAATGTCAAAGTTGTATGCTTGGATTTTTCTTACCCACTTTTGTTTCCTTTCATTAATATCCTTCTGCGCAAGGAAGTATTTGAGACTGTTATGGTTGATCCTGACCACAAATTTTTCTCCCACTAGATATTGTCTTAATTTGGCGAGAACATGCATTATGGATAGAATTTATTTGTCATAAATGGTGTAAAACAGTTCAAGACCCCTCAATTTTCGGCTCTCATAGGAAATAGGATGACTATTCTGCATGAGCACTTCTCCAACACCTTCCCCAGATGAATCACACTCTAAAATGAAAGGTTGAGAGAAATCAGGTAAAGATAACACATGACGAGTACTCATCACCTTCTTCATTTTCTCATATGTTGAATGGGCTTCCCCATTCCAGTAAAAGGCTCCCTTTCTGTTCAGATCAGTTAGGGGTGTGCTGAGTTGAGAGAACCCTTTGAAATTTTTTCTGTATTAATTGTAGATGTCAAGAAAATTTTTAAGTTCTGTAAGTGTTCCGGGTGTGGGCCAATTAACGATAGCTTGAATCTTCTCTTGATGTTCCTGTACCCATTTTTCTCCAATAATGTGTCCCAAGCAGAGGACCTCTATCATTCCAATACCACATTTTGATTCTTTGGCATATAAAGACTACTCCTCCATAATGCTCAAAATGTTGTCCACATGTTTGAGTTGCTCTTCTTAGGTTTTGTTGTAAATCAATAAATAATAAAAAAAGACAAGCAAATATTTCCTTAGTTGCTTGTTAAACACATGATTCATGTAGGATTGAAAGGTAGCTGGTGCATTGGTAAGGCCAAAAGGCATAAAAAGGAACTCATAGTGTCCAAAATGGCATATGAAGGCTGTCTTGTGTATGTCTTGCTCCCTCATCCTGATTTGATGGTATGTAGAGCGCAAATTAATTTTGGTGAAGTATACTGCCCCTTGCAGTTCATCCAATAGTTCATCTATTATGGGAATGAGGTATATGTTCTTGATGGTTCTCATATTAAAATCTCTATAATCTATGCACATGCACATAGTTCCATCCTTATTTTTGACCAACACAACTGATGATACGAATGGGCTTGAACTTGGTCTGATATACCCCATGACTAGTAATTCTTTGATGGCACTTTATATCTCTTCCTTGTGCTTCTTGGGATGTCTGTAAGGGGTATTGATGACCGGTTTCCCCCCCTCTTCCAATTATATAATATGTTCAAACCCCCTATCTAGTGGTTTCCCTCGAGGAATAGTCTCAAAGACCCTTTTATACTTGTGGAGGATTCTTTGTATGTCTGGAGGGTATTGTTTGTTTGTCCCATCATTTGTGTCCATGATGAAGCATTCAACTACAAATACTATCTCTTCTTGCCTAAACATGGTATGCATTTTCTTGGCTGTCACCACTCTAGGAGAATCCCCTATCATCCCTTTAAGCATGACTCTTTTTCCTTCTTCTATATTGAAGGACATTTCCATGGTTTTGTAATTAGTGGTGATTTTCCCCAAGGTGCTAAGCCACTACACACCTAAAATGATATCCGTGTCCGAAATTTCCACCACATAAAAGTCCTGCATCAAAGTCTACTCGCCTAATGTCAAACTCATCTGTGGAATGTACCTGTCGCAAGAAATAGTGCGCCCTCCTGCCACTTCAACCAAGAATACCTCAAAATCAACTGTAGGGATATGCCTCCTATATACCATATCCATTTCAATGAATTTATGATAATCCCCCTCATCTATCAACATTGTTTCCCTTTGTCCTTGTACACCTCCCTTTATCCAAAAGGTGTTAAATTTAGGCACCCCACTCATAGAGGAAATGGTGACCCTTTTAAGTCCAACATCAGGGGGTAAGTATGCCCCACTACCTTGCGCATGCAAGGCTTCATATTCCTCCTTATGGCTGGTCTGCATAGCATGGATAACTCCACCACCTTCCTCATCTGTCTCCTCTTCACTGTCAGATATCACTTATGTGTAGTGAATTGTTCCCTTGCCCAAACACCTATGACTTGGTTGCCAAGGTTCTTTGCAAGTGAAGAAAAGTTGTTTCCTTCGTAAATCCATTTTTGTGGCTTCATCCAACTTGCCCTTGCCTTTGTCCATTGGCCTAATGTCACGACCCCTAGGAATGATAGGAGGTTTGGGTGTGAATCTATTTTTATTTCCTGCCCCAACTAGATTTATGGTGCGCTCAATTGCATCTTGCAAGGTCTTATGCTTAAAATACTTAAACCATCCTCTTACCAGTTCAATCAATCCATCTATAAAAAACATAAGTAATCTAGATGCTGCCATATCCAGAACCATCACTGATACTCTTTGAAAATCCTCAATAAATGCCTCGACTGAACCTATTTTCTTAAGCTGTGCAAGTTCCTTGAAATGACAATTTGGGTCTCCTTTGTCAAACCTGTCAATGAGCCTTTGCATGAATTCTTGATAAGATGTGATGCATCCATGGCCCAAGGTGGTTATTCCATGGAACCGCCATTCATGTACCTTCCCCATCAGATATAAAGTTGCAAAATTGATAGCTTCTCTTTCCTCCATAGGATTTAATTGGAGGTAAGCATCCATAATTTGTACCCATGTTGTAACCTGGATATGATCCGATCCATCAAAGGGAGGTAACTCCATTCTTCCAGCCCTTCCTCCAATCTCACTAACACCTCTGTAGCGCTCCTTGAATATCTTTTTCATATTCAAGTGGAAATACTCCCCCATATAAACCTGTCTCCTGAATGCTGCGCTCATGGCATTGTATTCCCTTTCTGCAGTTTCCCACTCATCACCCAAACTTTCTGAATCCAAGGCATTAGCTTCCCTCCTTTGTGTATCTAGGAAGGTAGGCATGTGCAGACTAGGGGTGGTCCTGCTAGTTGTGTGAGATGGGATTGGTATTCCATAATTTGGCCCATGCTCCCCCACATTACCTATATGTATGGACTTCTCATGGTTTCCATTCCCCCCATGAGATCCACCAACATCATGAATTCCACCAAAAAAGAGTGGGTCTTTACCATGTCTTTGTTCCATCAAATATTGAGAGAGAATACCCTGATGTTTACTCTGTTCCCCTAGAAAAGATATCGTTCTGTCTTTTCCTATTTGCAAACTATCAAAGGATAGTTTAATTTTTGACTGCCCCAAAGATAAATGGTTTTACATTTCCTCAAGGTTGCGCTGCATAGATTCCTGACTTTTCTGTAGTGCATTCTGCATTGTCCGAGCTACCTTTTCAACCAAAATTCCAGCCTCTTAAGATGTATCATTTTCTGTTTCACGAGTCTCCCCCATACTAAATTCTAGATCTTCCCCTTCTGGAATACCTGTTACTGGCTGTCTCCCATGGCCTCTTCTCCTGGTCATCTATATTTTGCACAGGATGGCGAAGGAAATTCGCTCTGATACTACTGTAATGTTCCCCACCAATTTCGACCAAGAATTAGGGTTTGTTGCTTGTTGTTTGATGTTTGTTTTGCATGTTTTTATTACAGAAATAAGTGCTAAAGTGTTTTGATGAGTTTATAAAATTCATGACATCATAACAATCATTGGACACAAGATAATATAGGAAATACACAAACAATATAGAAAACTTCAAATCTGACCTTTATTTAGTAATATAAGTGGTCTTCATACACTGATCTATATATTTGATGAAATATAGAGGGATATATAACCTCCAAGCCTTCCTCTGCTAAATATAAGTTCAATACAAGATTAATTTCTTTCCCTTAATGGATGAAACCCTCAGATCTATGCTGATATGCCTCTATAAGACTAGATCTGGAGCTGGTACGACCTTGGCTGGATGAAAAAGCTCAATAATTTGGACCTATAGAAGATGGCCACCAAATACTAAGAAATCACTGCCAAAATGAAGATCAAGGGATGAATAGAATAAATGTAGCAAGTTGGGGACCAAAACCTTAAGTATTCCCTCAGATCTTCAAGTCTCCTCAGTGAAGATGCACCCCTCTTACAAAAATTCGTCCCAAGCCTTAATAAATCATCTAGCAAGGAAAACCCTCCTGTAATGGCCGCAAAAGGGTGCTATGGCACTAGCAATGATCCTGGAATAAGGTAAGAGGAAATATCTCACTTCCTTAGAGCAATTATAACTAATCTTCTCTTGATGGTGCGTCCCACTGCTAGAAAACCATGAAATATGTTCCCTAGCCTCCAAATAATGAATGTTGAGTACCTGTTATTGAATAAAATGGTGATGGAGAGATATTGCACCCCCTTGGCCAAGATTGGACCAGGAACAGAGGAATATTTCACCTCCCTGTTGGCCTCTAAGGTTTCTTGACTCAAAACCCTCAAAATGTAAGCTGAAGAGCTCATGTGTTCACAATGAGAAAATAGACAAGAATGAGGAGTGAGGTGTCTCCTCTCTCTTTTATACCTCTGAATCTAACCTTTGAGTTGTCTTTTTGTTTTTTACTAAGGTTGTGATTTGATTTTTCACTTAAGTTACCTTCACCCTTACTTTTCTTCTTGAAAGTCACTTTTCTAATAAAATCACTTTAATTTCTTAAGTGACCTTTTATTGCCTCAACCCATTTTTACCCATGGGACTATAGTCTAGAGGGGTGACTAGAATACTTAGTCTATCTTTGTTGTTTTCAAGGAGAGGGGGACATTACATTTATCCATTCAATAATATTCATTTTGCATGATTAGTCTAGTGCGCCTTGTAAATAAACCCTAACAGATGCATTCACATAACCATTCATTCATCATAAGCATATAAAAGCAATACAATACACATAAAGACATCATTTTACTGTGGTTCACCCCCTGGGCTACGTCGACACATATCTTCTACTTTATTCATTCTTCATGAAAATAGCACCGCATGCATTACATCATGAGTTTATGACTGGTGTGAAGTGAGGCAGACCAGTGTCACACCAAGCTCCACATCTCATGACCTAAATCTCAATTACATCTCAAAACTAACTCCATATGAGCTCTGTAGCTCTCAAAAAAAAAATACTCCAACTCCGAACTCAAAAGGTGCTCAAAGTGCTTCACTCATGCAAAAGTGATAATGAAATACTACTTGATAGATCCTCTATTTTCCTCATACTTCCTCTATTTATATTACAAAATGGGTAAAAACCCTTACATTATGACATAAAACCCTAATTCTAAGTGGACTCCACTTTTCCACTTTATAACCGTCTTCTGCGTGGTTGGTCTTTGATCCAACCGTTCCTTACTTTGAATTTGCACCAATCTTCCTTCTTTCCTGGCGCACTGCTTCCTTTTTCCTTCTATCACACTACTTTCTCTTCTTTCCTGGCATGCGCTTCTTCCTTTGGCCCCTTCTGCCTTAGTTTCTGCACTGAACCCCAAAATTTCTTGCTCCAACAAAGATATAGGGATCTTTTGGTCCATTTGAAAAGGATGCTTGTAGGTCTTGACCCTCTATGTAATAGTTTTTGAAGCCCTTGGCTATATCATTCATAACACAATAATATAGGGCCCAATTAAAGGTATCCTCTTCCATAGTTCTAATGGTGATCAAATAGTGAATGGGCACTTCATGGATGACTTGTTCCTAGTCATCATTGAAGAGAAGCAGACTTTGTACAACACCATGAACTACCTACCAATTTTCCATGAAGCTTTTGGGTTGAAGCTATGAATGGCCAAAAAACAATATTATTGGAAGAGTGAGAGGGAGTTCCCTAACTAGTTGTTAGGCCAAGGGTAGGATTGGTTATAACTTGAATAAGTGTTCAAATTACTTGAAATTCCCTCTATACTAAAGCTCTCACTACCACCGATGTGTATCATTCATTGTGTTGGGCACCTTCTGCTCATGCCTATACTTATCTAGAAAATATTCTTAAGATTTTTTTGTGGGCCACCTCTACTAGATTCAATACTTTTCATAGGGTTAGTTGAATACTTTGTTGCACCCTAAGGGACAAAGGAGGAAATGGGTATTTTGGTCACCCAAACACAAGTGAACACTTTACACTCCAAAATGGATAATCAAAGTAGTGGTAGGAAAGAAGGCTTGGAAGAGCCTACTTAGGACGTGCATCACATAGGGGTCCCCTTATGGTTGAAATATATGGAGAGACTTAAACTTTCATACCCTAAAACCACTCCAACACTCATTTAGTTGAAGAGGAATTTTGTAGCAAAAGCATTTTGGAAGATGGTTTGGAAAATTGACTCCCTTAGGGTTGGGATTTCCTTCAATGACCATTTATTATGGTGGTGTCTAGTGGTCCTTCAGGAGGAAAATCCATTATCCAAATTTAATTAGTTCTTAGTGAAGAGATTATACAATAAAGACACTCGAGTCCCTGGTGATTTCTATGACAATCAATCCAAATATTGGAGAGGTTGGGAGAGACTAATAATAGATTTAAGGCTTAACAAAACATGTATAATTATTCTAGAGAAGGTTTAGAGATTGATACTAGACAAACTCTTTCTAAAAATTGGTCTATTAGGGCCATAGGCTAGTGCACATATCATAGATGGAATTGAAGGAAATGTTTTGTGAAGTACAAGTTGGTCAATGAATATAAATGGTTTTTGAACATGCCCAAGCTTGAAGCCAAGGTCAATAAAGTATGGAGAAACAAAACCAAGGAGAAGACCTATATTTATCAACTAAAATACACTAGAAATTCCATCTAGATCCCCCATGATCCAGAAGGATCTAATAAATGCTCATAGAGGTCCAGGAGGATCCAAACTACTCATAGAGGTCCCAAGGGATCCATAAAGGCTCAAAATTTGACTGTATCATATTGTCCCAAAAATGACATTAATGAGTAGATCTCATTGTCATCTTTCCAACAACACAAACGACAAGTCAAATAGAGTTCGTATGCAAAATTTATAAGCAGTCAAAGTTTGGGTCAAACATGTAAAGTCAAAGGTCAAAGGGTGATGTTAGCATAGTATAGGATGATGTCAGTAGTGACACATGGCACATGTATGTACAATATATGACATGGCATATGATTAGTTGGCAGGTGATGTGGCAAGGTTCGTCAATAGCCGAATAGGAATTCATACCTCCAAGTGGTCCAATCATACATCAACATGTGGCATTGTATAGCCAATGAGAGTCTACAACATGGTAGCCTCCCATTGGCTAGTGATGGTCACTATTTTCATACATTAACATTGGCATTGGATAACCAATGAGAGGCTTCCATGTGGCAACCTCCCATTTTCCAGTGATGGTTAGTGTTTTCATACACTGACATGTGGCATTGGATAGCCAATGAGAGGCTGCCACATGGAAAATTCCCATTGGCCAGTGTTTTCATACACCGACATGTGGCATTGCATAGCCAATGAGAGGCTGCCACATGGAAACCTCCCATTGGTCAATGATGGTTAGTGTTTTCATACACCGACATGTGGCATTGGATATCCAATGAGAGGCTAACATGTGGCAGCCTCCCATTAGCTTGTGATGGTTAGTGTTGTGTAAAATTTATGGAGTCGACGGGGGTCGAACCTGTGACCTCCATAACCATCCAAAGTCTTGACATAGTATCCATACCATTGTGCCCTCATAGTGTTACTTAACACTATAT
>SNQJ01S0003606.1:118694-128928 GCA_010110895.2 Picea sitchensis
TCATTTTGAATCATCTTGTACTTGAACATTTAAGTGGGGTAAAAGGAGGTTGCCCCCTCGAAGAGGCTTATTATATGAAATTATCTCTTTTTCAAGGCGTTGAGTTCTTTTCTTGAGGTTTTTCTATGCTATATTGATGTTTGGTTCTCAACATATATTAACCATGTAACAAATATTACAATGGATTAATATATACATATATATAATATATAGTTTATATACTATATATATAATACAAAAAAATTAACAACTAACCAACGCATATGCCATGTGTTGGATGTATGGGCTGACCTGGGTTCTACCTTAGTTCTCCAACATAATCCTCTGCACCATCGGCCCTTCTGGTAAACCAGAAGGCTACACTGCACATAGAGTGCACAACACAGTCTCACCCGAGATGGTTTATGGGTGACTGGAGGACGCACATGTCTGCAGTCATAGAAGGGATTGGGGATGTTATTTTACTAATGATCTACTTTAACATTCATTTTACCATAAAATTCATCAGATCTACCATTTTAATCATTCAACATTGTCTATTCTTCATACTCATTTTAGTGCATGCTGCAAATAAACCCTAACATGTACATTCATCTAACTATTCATTTATAATTGCAGAAACAACACAAATCATTTAGACACATTGCAACACATGATTTTACCATGGTTCACCCCCCTGGGATACGTCCACAAAGATCTTCTGCTTTATTCATTCTTCATAAAAATAGTCCTGCACCGTGTGCATTATATCAAAAGTTATGAATGGTGAGGCTGACCAGCGTTGCACCAAACTCCACATCTTGCGACCCGACCCTCAGTTACCTCTCAACATTGACTCCTTATGAGCTCCACAACTCTTAATAATACAAAAAATCAGACTCAAAAAGGATTCTCCAAAATAGAAGGTAGCTTGTGCCAAGAGATGTTATCATCAAAAATATACTTCAATCTACCTCATACCTCTTCTATTTATAATAAAAAATGGGTTAAAACCATTACATTGACAAAAATCCTAACCCTAATTGGACTCCACTTGCCCACATTCCAACTGCCTTCTGCGTGGTTGGTCTTCATCATTTCTTTGACTTCCTTCTTTCTCGACGCGCTTCTTTCTTTTCCCTTTGTCGCGTTGGTCTTCCTTCTTTTCTGGCGTGTGCTGCTTCCTTTGGTCCATTCTACGCTTAACTCCCAAAAATTTCTGCTCCAACATGCCCCCAACACTAACTTGTGGCTCGTACCGAGCCACTTAGACTTAGTTCACTTGTTGCCGCACTACCTCGAGCCCATGAAACTTCTTATCCAACTCTGTCACTTTCCCCTTTTCCTGTGCACTCTTTTCTACCAGTATCTCCACATCCAATGCTATCATGTGCTCTTTCAACACTTCCCTGCTTTCTCCATGTGCCTCTACTAGTATTCCTTTCTCTGTTTGCTGTTCTTCTATCATTCTTTCGGCCTCTTACTACAATGGTTCCAATTGAGCTCGCCTTGCTTGTTTTTCTCCTTGTATTGCCTTCAGTTCTCCTTGCTGGTTCTTCATTTCCTACGCACTCTTCATCCTTTCAAATATGGCCATTTATTTTTGCCTCTGTTTTAAATCCTATACTTCTGTTTTCACCTTTTCCTTCCTTTGATCCAATTGTTGTATCCTCTCATCTTCTTCCAGGCTGGTCTAAGTGTGTGCAGTCCTGTCATACAATTCCGTAACTTCTTTTACTTCTTGCGCTATGCTATCTATGTGTGCAATATATTCATTTCTCGTCACCATGATTTTCTTTATGCTGCACACTGTCATTGTCAACTATCTTTGTATCACTTATTCCTCTAACTACCTTTTTTTCCCTTCATTTTTCTACTTTTCTCTTCATTTTTCTTCTTTTAACGCCTACTATATATAATATGTACAAGTCTACTTGCTGCGCTGCAACTACTGAAGGTTATTGAGTCGAATGTCCTTATACAGTTTCATTCGACTACCATTCACCAGTCCTTGAACTTCCTTTCTTGCTAGATCTTGTAGATGTACAACACCTCCATCTGTGACATATTTTATCTAATATGGACCTAACCAATGCATTCTAAGATTCCTTGGGTGCTACAAATAATTATTTTCATAGAGGAGAATCATATCTCCTTCCTTAAAATTCTTCTTCTTGATATGTCTGTCACGCCATGCTTTATCTTTTGATTTCTATACCTTTTGACAGAAACCTGCTATGATTCGGTCCTCTTCTAATTCCATTATTTGAACCAATCTTTCCTGCATTGTTCCCCTTTCTGTCATATCTGTAATCGTTTCAATGCACATACTTGGTATCAAATAATCTAAGGGAAATACTGCTTCCTGTCCATACACCAATATAAAGGGTTTATGCCCTATTGGCTTCTTGCAGGTAGTTCTATAAGCCCAAAGCACTGTTGGTACCTTCAAATCCCAATCATCTCTGTTCACATTACGAATCTTTGTCAAGACATTCTCCAAAATCTTGTTTAAGGATTCCACTATTCCATTTGCTTGAGGGTGATAAGGAGTGGTCTTCTGGTGATGTATCCTAACCTCTTCAAGCATTGCCTCAATTACACTATTAATAAAGTGAGTCCCTTGATTGCTCATCAATATTCTTGGACATCCAAATCTTGTCACTATATGTTCAAATAAAAAGTGCACTGCAATCCTTTACTGGTGTTGCCTTAGCCCATCTGGTCAAGTATTCTGTCTCTGTAATAATATATTTGGCTCTTGATCTTCTTGTTGGTGGATTAATTGGACCTAAAAAATATATTGCCCATTTATCAAACACTTGTAAAGTTACTTGGGGTCTCAGTGGAATCTCATCCCTCCTGGATGGTTTCCCAACTCTCTGACATACATCACACTTCTGACAGTATTCCTTTGAATCCTTGTGAACTGTTGGCCACCATAATCCTGTGCACAATACCTTCTGCGTGGTAGCTTTTCCTGCGTAGTTTCCTCCAACAATCCCTTCATGTGCCTCTTCTAAAATGATAGGCCTTTCATGATGCAACACAGATCTCCTTAAGGTGTTGTCTACTCCCTGTTTGTATACATGACCTGCAGTCAATTGATAATCTACATCTCTGACCACAAATTTTTTCTTTTGCAAAGTAGTAAATTCTCTTGGTGCAAATCCCGTACTCAAAAACTCAATGATATCAACAAAGTACTCATCAACTATTTGTACTGAAAACAATTGTGCATATGGAAAGTTGTCTTCCAAGTTACTGGGTTCTTCTCCATTGGTTATCCTAGATAAGTGATTTGGTCCTGTGTTCAATCTTCCAGGCTTCACCACAACTTCAAAGTCAAATTCTTGGAACAAAAATATCCATCTGCATATCCTTCCCCCCAACAATGGATTATTGACTAAATATATTAGAGAAGAATGATTTGTAAACATCTTGAAATGTTTCCCTAATAAGTAATGTCTATATTTCTGCAAAACATACACCATAGCTAATCCTTCTGTTTCTGTAGTGTTATAGTTCTGTTCTGAATCTGATAACTTTTTATTGGAAAATGTAATAGGGTGATCTATATCACCTTTGCCTGGTTGGGTTAATACTGCTTCTAATACTATTGTAAATGAATCCACATGGAAATGAAATTATTTTTCCCAATTTGGAAATACTAAAATCAATGCAGTAACCATCTCCTTCAAAATATCCAAAATCTGCTGGCATTGCTCATTCCACTAATACTTAGTGTCCTTCTTTAACAACTTCTCCATTGGGGCAGTAATCTGTGCATATCCCCTTATGAACTTCTTGTAATATCATGTATGACCAAGTGTACTCTTCAACTGGAGCATTGACTTTGGTGGTGGTAAGTTAACTATGATAGTAATTTTAGAAGGATCAACCAATAGACCCTGTTTACACACCACATGCCCTAACAAAATGCCAAAAGGTGCTCTGAAAATACATTTATTAATTTTCAATGATATCTGACATTGTCTGCATCTGTCTAACATCAATATTAATACTTCCACATGATCCTTCAACAAACTTAACACTATCCAATCATCCAAGTAAACCTCCAAAAACTTATGAATGAAGTCCTTAAAAGATGCTACTACTACCCTTGAAACAATTGCTGGTGCATTCTTCAATCCAAATTGTATAATTGTATAATGAAATGATCCCCATTCTGTCACAAATTTTGTCTTATGTCTATCTTCTGGTGCAATCATTATTTGATGATATCCTAATAACCCATCTGTAAAATAATAAGCTTCTTGACCCCCTACATTCTCCAAAACTTTGTTTGTAAATGGGGTAGGAAAATGATCATGTAGGAAAAAATCATTCAATTTTCTCAAATCTACAAAAATCTTGATCCCTCCTTGCTTATTTTCCTGCACTACCATATGACTGATCCATTCTCATTCTTCCACAGGTTCTATGACACCAACTTCTAGCATCTTGTCAATTTCTTCCTTCACTTTCTCTTTTTATATTGGGTTCAATCTGTAAGGTCTTTGTCTGATAGGTCTTGCTTCTGGATTCAAAGGGATATTCATACATCCTATCTCTCTTGCTAATCCCTTCATCTTTGAGAATGTCACTGGGAATAAGTCACTGTACTCACCCAGTAATTTGATAATCGTTTCTACTGTTTGATTATCCCAATAATCTCCAATACTGGCCATTTTTGGGTTTTCTGCAGTTCCAATGTTGACCTTCTTGATCTTTAATGGTGCAACATAATCTTATGAATCTAGCTTGGTACATTATACTTCCCTTTCACCTTCCACTTCTGGGATCTGTATATTGTGCAAATTATCTTTTGTTGGATCTTCTTCTTCTGCAATGTGATAAAAATGTAGCAATTGTTTAACTGTCTGTCTGGCATGCTTGTTATATTTTGGGATTATTTCAAATTTTGGTTCTTCAAATATCCAGTCTCTAACCACTTTCAACGCTATATCGATCTCTGGAGTGTCATTCTAAAAGGAAAATGTAACTATGAAAATTTTCTATATCTCTTCCCAGTTAACAGTTTCTTTGCATTGTTCCTGTTTTTTGTACCAGTTCTTTGGAATGCCTTCTAGTGTGAATAAAATGGTGTGGCCATTATTCTGGTGGTACTAATATCCATTGAACTATGTACTTATCTACATGTTCTCAAGGTTGTCCAAATCCCTCATATTTCTCCTCATATCTATGCTCCCGATCTGTGTTGAAATTGATGCATAGTAACCTTTTGCACTGAAACCAATTGTTGATCTTTTCCTTGTGTGTACCCCACCATATTGCAGGTGTAGCTTTTAAAGCAATATATAATTTTTGTAATCTCTAATTTTCCATAATCTCTACCCCAAACTTTAGTAAAAATTCTTCTAATTCATTCATGCCATAAAAAGTAGGAGGTTCTCTTACCTCTATACCAACCCATCTTAGCACGAGCATCATTCTGACACATCTCCTGGTAGATAATTCATCTAGTCATTGCTGTCAGTTCTCCAGTCTTGTGTCAGAGTTTGAATAAAAAGAACTAATACTCCTCCAACTGAGCATGCCATATGTAGTTGGGTTGATATAATCCTCTTTGCGCGTGGTTATTCTGTACAACTGATTCACATCTTCTGTAAAAATATTATTTGTGGCATGTTCCACATATCTTCCTCCTTCCGAGGGATCCAATGGCGTAATAACTCTGTTTTCACCCAATTCAAAGATCATCTTCCTTGTCTTCAAATTGATAATAGTCTGGTTATCAAAATCCCAATCCAGACCCAACAATGATGGATATGGAGAAGGATTGTCTACTATGTCAATGACTTCAAAATATTCCATGGTGCACACACCATCTAGATCTATTGGAATCCCCTTCAACCTACCATTTGGCACCACTCTGTGTTGATTTTCCAATTTCAAGTGAATAGGTGAATACCCCAGTTGAGGTTCTCCCATAGCTTCCCAAGTTTTCTTTGGCAAAACATTGACTTCGGACCCTAAGTCTAGTATAATATCCCCCATATTGAAATCTCCTATGTTGGCATTCAATTTGAATTCCTTGCTTGTTCTTCTCTTCTTACGGACCTGATTCACTCTTTTTACCCCTTCTTCCCCAGAATTACACTTTTCTAATAATTCCGTAGTACTTGTAAGGAATTTTTATCATTCAACAATTTTATACATGAACCCAAAAAGTTTCTTAAGTTACTTACTTGGTCTGAAGACTGCTCTTGATTGGTTTGATCAAATACCGAAGGCATTCCATACACTGGTATCTCATCTTGTGGTTTTGTCCCTGAAGCATATGAAATATTTTCTTTTAGAATCTCTTGCCTAGCCTCTTTGAATATATCTTTCTCTTTACATGCATCAAAATTTTGTTCATGCGCTGTATTCTTACTGACCCACTGGTAATGGTCCTAATCCTTCTTGGCTTCATATTCTCTTGTCTTAGCTCCACCTCTAGAAACTATGCTAATATTTTTCCCGTCCTCCTCTATTTTCCACTTTGATCCATTGCATGCTCTGATTGGTCTTGTTCCTCTTTTCTTGAATCTTTATCAAAAGTGCGGGACAATATTTTGTTTCATGGTCCACTACACTACAATACATACATGTCGCAGGTGGCTATGGGCAGTCTCTTGCAGAGTGCCTTGGTTTCTGAGAATTATGAAAAACAACTAGTCCTTGACCTCCTCCAAATCCTCTTCCTCCATGACCTCCTCCTCTGTTGCCTTGATTATATCTATATGGTGTATTGTACTGAGGTCTCTGATTGTACTGTGGCTGTGAATTATTGCACTGCGGTGGTACTGCACACTACTGCGGTAGTGCTCCAAATTGCTGCACATTATTGTACTGTGGTTGTGCTTGAAACTGCTATGCAAGATTATATTGTGGCTGCTGCACATTTTTATACTTCGATTGCTGCATATATTGCCCTGTTACATGTTTAGCCTGCACCCCGTATGTATCTGCAATCCTTTCTTTCATCATCTCCAAGGTTCTACAATACTTGTCTTCGTGTCCAACTGAATTACAAAAGTTACAAAATGTGCTCTTCGTTACTTTCTGATACTTATGCATTAGGGGGCAATGCTAGGGATCATTCCCATGTGATTTTCAAATATCACACCATGGTCCTCCTGAAGCTAAAGGGTTTGGCATACCCAATCCAATATATTGCGCAAATAATGGAAACTCATTCTTGTGATGGCCTTCTTTCCTGAACATTGTACACCAGGAATCTTATCTTTTTTCCTTTCCTTTATTCCGATTCAACTTGAATGTTAAGTTATTCAGATCTTGTTTTAGTTCTTCCACAACTAGATCTATATGCTTGTACTGGTTTTCCTCTAGCTGTAAGGCTTCTTGCAAAGCCTCAACCCGACTTTGGAATTTTTGTTATCTCAAAGGATACTTCAAGTGTGGAAACATATAATTAACAAACAAACGTCTATGTTGTGTATCAATAATAGTGTAATTTAACTTACCTTTTAGCCTTTTGAACTTCTGGTCTACTTCCTAGACTAATTCTCCCAATTTCTTCTTAATATCTATCATTTCATTCATAAACTAGTCTTCTGAGCTTGGTTTCTAAAATTAATTTATTAATTGCCTCTTCACCTCTACTATAATTGTAGGCGTTTCGTTGGATTGTTTGTTGTGAGACCCATGTACCAGTCTAATGCATGGTCTCTGAATATGATTTCCAACTGCACAACCTTTGTATCTTCATCTGTAATCTACTTTACTGCCCATATCTTCTCACAGATGAACACATGCTTTTATGGATCATCTGACTCGTCCCCTTGGAACTCTAGTAACCTAATAGTTGGATCTTGTCGTGTCATAGTAAAATTTGCTGAGCTACCAGTTCCGCACAGTGTATATACTTGACTCCTACTTTTCAAACTTTCACTTTTGTTACTTGACTCATTGTTCGCAACCAATTCACATTTTTATACTTTCCTTATGAGCTGCCTACACTAGATTTTTGCAAACTTTGATTTTGTTGCAATATCTTCAATAAAACGACACTATTGTTTTATATGCGTTTGCACACTTACCTTTGTTCTTGTTTTCACGACTGAAAGCGAGAAAACTTGATTTGCGAAGTCACATTGGTATCGTTACTGGATTGTTATGATCGCTCTTGTTTATATGCTCATCGTGTTTTCGAATTTGTTTATTGTTACACAATTGACAAGATTGTAAGATCATTATTCTTTTGACATTCTTATTCGTTAATGAGACTTTGTTTACAAGACTGTGGTGATATTCTTTTGATCAAGTTTATGATGCATTGGTGATTTGGATTTATATGTTCTTTGATCGATTCACTTAGCACATTGGTTTCATAAAAAACACATTTGTGTTGTGGAAAAACCCTTGGTATAAATCGTTTCATACAACACATGTTTCATATAACCAAACCCTTGGTAAGATTTTGATTTATCGCTTTGGTTTTGAAACTATAACTATTGCTCGCACGAATGTTTAATCCACTTACCATTGATTTCATTGGTTGATTGAATGGCATAATTGTTAACCTATACAATAGTGGGTTGAATAACTATTTGCGTCGACGGTTGTACTGTAGATATGACTGTTTCGCATGTAGTGAACTAGCTCCACCACCTTCGCACGATATGCCATTAATGTCTTCCCCTATCCCTGTTTCACCTTGGCTAGTGTTCGGGCGAGCCTGTGAGCTATAGACCTTCTGTATGCTCTGTTCGAACCCTTACCCACTCACCCTACTCACCGTGTGCTCCTGTATATGGCACCGGTGGTGCGAATTGAGCCGAATGGTAGTCAAGCTCTGTTACTCTTTGATAACGCCTGTAAGGATTTAGAAGATAATGGTTGGCTCGTGTTTATACAGAGGTTCGAGGGCTTCAACCTTACGGTTGCACAACAATTCTCCCTTACCTTTGATGGGTGTAGGGCTAAAGTAGGTGACATTCAGCTTGAACTCAATGAAGAATTCATTAGCTATGCTACAGGACTAGCAGCCACAGGCCAGCAATGGTTCAAAAACTCCAAAGTCGACGAAGTACCACGGCCTTTACTATTCGTATCACGAAAGGTTACATCATGTGACAAAGGTATGCCTATTTCCACCCTTAAACCCAGGTGGCACGATATTTTGATAATGGTTAAACAATTCGCGACCTGTGAAGGTCGGTATGGGTTGGTTTTTCTTTATCACCTCCGATTGTTGATGAATTTCATGGGTTATCCATTGAACATGCCATTTTAATTCCTGTGTAGTATTTACAAAATGGCTAAGAGGTTTAAACGCGAGAAGGCTGATAGCAGCTTGTTTCACCATGCCTTAATTAGACTCATCGTCGTTCACCATTTAAACCTTCACGGTGATAATTGGCAAGCTTTTCTATCCCGAAATGGCTTTGTTGATTCAGAGTCTGTCCAAATCGACAAGTCTGTGGTTAGTGAGAATATGGTCGAGCCACCTGTGCCGTTTCATATCCTCCTACCCCCTACCGAACCCTCGGTTTTCCCTGATATCGACCTACCCGATACCCTAACCAACCCGTGCACAAAAGACAAGGCTGAGGCTGTAAAGAAGCCTGTGAGTAAGAAGGTCAAGGGTAATCCTACTGTCGATAGCAAGGGAAAAAAGAATGCTCGATTGATATCGAGGCTTTCCCGGAGTAAACCTAAGCCAAGCATTGATCAAAAGCCCATTGTTCTGAGCGAGGACTCAGACTCCTATATCGAGCGCTTCCTAGCTGGAGAGTACCCTTATTCCCACGGCTTGTGCTCCAAGCAACCCTATGACTATGTATCTAATTTTCCCCCATGCCTCAAGAACAATCCTAATTACTCGAGAATCAGGCTACCTGATGAAACCCCTGATGGCTTATTCAAACCCTCGCCTGTGTTATCGAAGCCCGAGCAATCGTCATGTATCCAATGCAATGTTTGGCTAGAGAACTACTGTACCGACGTTCCCTTGTTATAGTCGAAGATCAAATCATTGGAAGACCAAGTTACAGTACTGTCGAGAGAAAGGGACAAGTTTCAAGCCAATGACAAGAAACAGAAAACCACTGGTTCGATCGTCTTTAGGAATGTCGAATCGACAACAACCTTCGTCAATTCCAAATTATCATGACCGAGTTGTTTTCTGATTATCCAGGTATGAATTTCAATATCAATTTCATTTTATGAATTGCTAGGATTAATATAATGAATTGAGTTTTGGTTTTCAATTAGCTCTGTCCAT
>SNQJ01S0003606.1:128978-145091 GCA_010110895.2 Picea sitchensis
GCTCAATCATATATCTTTAAAAAATTAAAACATAAAAGAGCTGTGGGAAGTGCTTGTAAACCCGCCGGGATGTTGAATAGGTCTGCTGGCAGCGGGTAAATGCATGCATGCTGCCAAGACAACTTCGCCGGGGTACTGAACAGGCCCGCTGGCAGCGAAGCAATGTCGAGTATATGAAAATTTGCAAAAATGAGATAACTTGACCTTAAAATGTCCTTTATTCTGATCCATAACTTCTTGGCAGGACACAGATGTCAGAGTGGGTTAAATGGCAACCCTGTCGAGGCTATGGATGCCTGCTGGCAGCAGTGGCTCTGTCAACAGTATTGGGGATTTTATCTTTAATATCATGACTCGCTTGTCTTAAGACTGTTATCAGTTTTCATCCTTTAAACACTGCTGGAATATGTGGTTGATGAAGATGTTTATACGATTTTCTGGTTGTTATTTTTGAGTTGGAATTATTCTTGCTGTCCTAATCTGAATTTGTTCTTTTGGCAGAGATAACTGCTTCTACCAGTGTGTCGCCATTGTTGGCAGCCAATTCACATTTTTATACTGTCCTTATNAGCTGCCTACACCAGAGTTTTGCAAACTTTGATTTTGTCGCAATCTCTTCAATAAAATGACACTATTGTTTTATATGCGTTTGCACACTTACCTTTGTTCTTGTTTTCACGACTGAAAGCGTGAAAACTTGATTTGCGAAGTCACATTGGTATCGTTACTGGATTATTATGATCGCTCTTGTTTATATGCTCATCGTGTTTTCAAATTTGTTTATCGTTACACAATTGACAAGATTGCAAGATCATTATTCTTTTGACATTCTTATTCATTAATGAGACTTCGTTTACAAGACTGTGGTGATATTCTTTTGATCAAGTTTATGATGCATTGGTGATTTGGATTTATATTTTCTTTGATCAATTCACTTGGCACATTGGTTTCATAAACACACATTTTTGTTGTGGAAAAACCCTTAGTATAAATCGTTTCATACAACACATGTTTCATATAACCAAACCCTTGGTGCAATTTTGATTTATTGCTTTGGTTTTGAAACTATAACTATTGCTCGCACGAATGTTTAATCCACTTACCATTGATTTCATTGGTTGATTGAATGGCATAATTGTTAACCTATACAATAGTGGGTTGAATATCTATTTGCGCCGGCGGTTGTACTGTAGATATGACTATTTCGCATGTAGTGAACTAGCTCCACCATCTTCACACGATATGTCATTAATGTCTTCCCCTATCCCTGTTTCACCTTTGCTAGTGTTCGGGCGAGCCTGTGAGCTATAAACCTTATGTATGCTCTGTTCAAACCCTTACCCACTCACCCTGCTCACTGTGTGCTCCTATCTATGGCACCGGTGGTGCGAATTGAGCCGAATGGTAGTCAAGATCTGTTACTCTTTGATAACGCCCGTAAGGATTTAGAAGATAATGGTTGGCTCATGTTTATACAGAGGTTCGAGGGCTTCAACCTTACAGTTGCACAACAATTCACCCTTACCTTTGATAGGTGTAGGGCTAAAGTAGGTGACATTCAACTTGAACTCAATGAAGAATTCATTAGCTCTGCTACAGGACTAGCAGCCACAGGCCAGCGATGGTTCAAAAACTCCAAAGTCAACGAAATACCGTGGCCTTTACTATTCGTATCATGAAAGGTGACATCCTGTGACAAAGGTATGCCTATTTCCACCCTTAAACCCAGGTGGCACGATATTTTGATAATGGTTAAACAATTCACGACCTATGAAGGTCGGTATGGATTGGTTTTTCTTTATCACCTCCAATTGTTGATAAATTTCATGGGTTATCCATTGAACATGCCATTTTACTTCCTGCGTAGTCTTTACAAAATGGCTTAATTAGACTCATCGTCGTTCACCATTTAAACCTTCATGACGATAATTGGCAAGCTTTTCTATCCCGAAATGGCTTTGTTGATTCAGAGTCTATCCAAATCGAAAAGTCTGTGGTTAGTGAGACTATGGTTGAGCCACCTGTGCCATTTCATATCCTCCTACCCCCTACCGAACCCTCGGTTTTCCTTGATATTGACCTACCCGATACCCTAACCAACCCGTGCATAAAATACAAGGCTGAGGCTGTAAAGAAGCCTATGAGTAAGAAGGTCAAGGGTAATCCTACTGTCGACAGCAAGGGAAAAAAGAATGCTCAATTGATATCGAGGCTTTCCCGGAGTAAACCTAAGCCAAGCATTGATCAAAAGCCCATTGTTCTGAGTGAGGAATCAGACTCCGATATCGAGCGCTTCCTAGCTGGAGAGTACCCTTATTCCCATGGCTTGTGCTCCAAGAAACCCTATGACTGTGTATCTAATTTTCCCCCATGCCTAAAGAACAATCCTAATTACCCAGGAATCAGGCTACCTGATGAAACCCCTGGTGGCTTATTCAAACCCTCGCCTGTGTTATCGAAGCCTGAGCAATCGTCATGTATCCAATGCAATGTGTGGCTAGAGTGCTACTGTACTGACGTTCCCTTGTTACAGTCGAAGATCAAATCATTGGAAGACCAAGTTACAGTACTGTCGAGAGAAAGGGACAAGTTTCAATCCAATGACAAGAAACAAAAAACCACTGGTTCGATCGTCTTTAGGAATGTCGAATCGGCAACAACCTTCGTCAATTCCAAATTATCATGACCGAGTTGTTTTCTGATTATCCAGGTATGAATTTCAATATCAATTTCATTTTATGAATTGCTAGGATTAATATAATGAATTGAGTTTTGGTTTTCAATTAGCTCTGTCCATTATTCGAAATGACTCTGTCATAGTTTGATTATCAAAAACGGTTATGTTGTGGATCATGTACAATAGATTCATTTTACTAAAGTCAAATATGGTTATGATTTGGTTATGCGATTTGGTCGTGCCCAGTTTAGCAATTGATTGGTTTTCACTGGGTTTGATTCATTTTGAATAATTATGTTGGTTTGAATTAACCAAATCAATGGGGTTTGCTTTCGCTTGGATTTTGTTTGCATCTGACCTGTACATGAGATTTTTATGCTAAAATTAGAACATGGTTATGTTTTGATTTAATGCGATTTTGTTGTGGTTGGATGTCAACGGCTCTGATTTAGTTCTTATGATTTGATTTTGAAACGATTTCGTAGGATCGAATTGGTATGATCTTTTATGAGTGTAATACATCATCATTAGGGATTGGTTTGATAAATACAACGTAGTCTATATAATTAGAAAAATGACTCCGTTTTGTATTGAATCCACATTCTCGTTTGGATTTGGATTACATTCGTCCTGTGCAAAAGATCTATTCGCCAAAATCGTGGAACTGTGTTGATTCATAACGATTGTGTCAAACCCAAACTGTTTCGATTCGTTTTGATTTGATTGCTGCGTGTCTTGAGTTAGCATGATTGTTTGTATGAGTTTGATTGATATCCAAAATAGATTTGATGCTGCTCTGTTGGTTTTGATTTTCAAAAATGATTTTGGTAAGCTTGGATTGACATATTTCGTCTCTGTTGATTTCGTTTGGATTCGAAAATGATTTTGTTGATGGCTGAAGCAACCATTTGTGTCGATTTCAATTGGTTCATGAAAATAATTTCATTGCTGTCGAATTATATGAGAGATTCTGTTTACCCGAATTGATGATAACGAATTAAACAAAGTGCATCCATCTCTGTTATCATTTGGTTGAATACGATTTAGTTTGTTCAATTTGCATACAAGTGTCGATTTGAATGATGCTTTTAGCAATAAAATATTTTTCAATAGTTTGAATGTATTTTCTAAGATTTGAATTGGTTTAAAAAAACGATTCTGTGTTTGATTTAGACCAGCTACAAAATCGCAAGATTCTTTAGCTAGTCTTTAAAATTAGATTTCTGTTCATTTTATTGATAAAATATTCTCTTAACTTGTCTATTTTTGTCCTCTTTCAGGTACATTCAAATTTACAATGATCTATTGGGCATAATGTGGCATTTTGGGAGATATCTTGGATTTGGTTTTGTCTTAGGTTGTTAGCTTGAGTCAGAAACTTGGGATATTTTCCCAGATTTGTGTAAATTGTTTTGATAATTCCCACATGAATGTTTTACCCTATGGGAGGTATTTAAAACTTATTATTTTTTGTAATAATGATCATCCTCACTTGTGGGAGAACCAGACTATGGATTTATGATACAAACTGGGATGAGAGTTGATGTCTTGTAACAACTTTTGCTTTCAATATATCAAACTTTTGTTTCAAGTTTTATTCGTATCAGTTTGCAGTTGATTATAGAATACTTTAGCTATCGTAATCTATTGCAGGTTGATGTGACTTGATTAATATGTTATCCATATCTGATCTCTTTCATTATTTTTAAAGTGCAGCAATTACTTTGTTTCAGTTAATGAATTACATATTTCTCTTCTTCGTTAATTGAATCATTTTGTATAAATCTTTGCATGCAGATTTATCTAATTGTGAAGGTTTGTAAATCATAAGATTGATGTAGTTTTTATGTCTTGTTTGTCCTGGAATTTCATCTGAAGAGCACAACAAATTCTCGTTTACGAGAAGATCGTGGAGAATCTGGTGCGGGTTTCCTCCCACCAAACAACTAAATCGACCATCATACACAGGACAAACCTGGAGCGTTTCTTCAGGTCAGTGTGTTATTTGTCATTTGATAGTTAATTTGTTAGGATAATATAAGTAGTTTAGATAGATATATTAGTTTAGATTCATAGTTAGAGTTATTATTTTAGTTGCTTAGCTTAGATAGTTTTTGTTTTATTTCTTCTTCATAAAACTATAAAAATCAAGAAACAATGGTTTAGCTGTCTTAGGACAGATTACAAATGAGTTTTGCAGGTTTTCATTAAAATTTGTAATTTGTAAATATTGTATCTTTGTAATTAAATTTGATTCTGCTAGTAATCGAACATTTGATTTTATAGAATTATAGTTGTGTAGTGTTAGATAGTAAATTGTATATATTAATAGTTTAGATTTGTTTATTAGTTTGTTTTAGTTATTGTTTTATTTAGATTAGTTTATTAATATAGTTTTTCTTTTGTTTTCTTAGGACTTAGATCGGCTAACGGAGCCGCTAAACCCGTTAGGGTGGGTTATCCCAAACGACTTGGGTTATTTAGACAACCCTGGACCGAATCCACTCTTCCAGTTGACGAACGGTCAATTTCGCCCGTCAACACTCATGTCTTGTAAAAATTAATCTACCACTAATCACTTGCTGGTTAACTGGTTTTTCTTCTGTAGATGTCTTAGTCGCACATGGGGTTGTGGGTTCCACACTAATTCAGATCTGGAATGGAGAGCCTTCTTCTGCACCAAACCCATGACCTCTGGTTTTCCTCTCATATGTGGCATGCAAGATATCGTCAATATGCACCGTGGCATGAAGATCCTCTAGATTTTCCTCATTTGTTTCCAAGCTCTCTCACTCAACTACTGCCCTCTTTTTACTATTCATCCTATACTGGTAGGGTCATCCACTACGCATAACACCTTCTTTCCTTATGATTTCCCTGGCCTGTTCATCATCCATCATGATTTGGTCCATTTATTCCTTCTTCTGGATACTCTCCAGAGACTTATCCATTTCTTAGATCTTCCTTAGTGCTTCCCCCAACTCCCCCATGCACATAGAGTGATCTAGCTGCCTGATTCCATGGTCAGGATGCCTTTATCATGTAATAAGATATTGATCGATGTGTAAAGTGACCTGATGTACCTCCCTCTGGGTCCCTTCAAGAAATCCTGAACTACATCAGTATATGACTTCGATGTATCTACCACAAACTCAATGATAAACCCTGATGTAATACTATCTAAACAAAAATCTACTGCGTGTGTGATATTTTTATTATCCCTTTCCAATCATGTAATATTTTTAGCAGTCCACTCTACTGGCCTAATTTGATTAGTTGGATGGGTATCCTTCAACCTCAATAACCATTCCTGTAATAACTCTTGAAAGTAACAAAAATATGCTTCATGCAAATCAGTAAACACATATCTCTGCAGATAATGGCACAATGTGTACTTGGAACCATTATTATCTTTTTGCGCGAACCCTAGCTACTTTGTCTCCAACCATATTTCAATCTGTTTCTTCATAAGACTCCATGGCCTGAAAATCCCTTTCTACCACTGCATCTTCTTCACTAAACCCCTTCCAGGCTGTCCTTCTAAGTTCCGGCCAGAAACAAAACCATTTGTTGGATGTATGGGCCGACCCAGGTTCTACCTTAGTTCTCCAACAAAACCCTCTTCACCATCGACCCTTCTGGTAAACCAGAAGGCTACACTACGCACATAGTGCACAATGCAGTCCCACCCAAGATGGTTTATGGGTGACTACAAGATGTAGATGGATGCAGTCATGGAAGGGATTGGGGATGTTATTTTAGTACTGATCTACTTTAACATTCATTTTACCTTAACATTCATCAGATCTACCATTTTAATCATTCAACATTGTCTATTCTGCATACTCATTTTAGTGCATGCTGCAAATAAACCCTAATAGATACATTCATCTAACCATTCATTTATAATTGTAGAAACACAAAAAAAACATTCATACACATTGCAACACATGATTTTACTGTGGTTCACCCCCCCAATATACGTCCACAAAGATCTTCTTCTTTATTCATTCTTCATAAAAATAGTCCCGTGCCGCGTGCATTACAATTTTTTTTATGAATGATGAGGCTGAACAACGTCATACCAAGCTCCATAGCTTGTGACCTGACCCTCAATTACCTCTCAACATTGACTCCATGTGAGCTACGCAACTCTCAACAATACAAAAACTAAGTCTAAAAAAAGACTCTCCAAAGTAGAAGGTAGCTCGTGCCAAGAGATGCTATCATCAAAAATATACTTCAATCTACCTCATACCTCTTCTATTTACACTACAAAATGGGTTAAAACCCTTACATTGATAAAAAAACCTAACCCTAAGTGGACTCCACTTGCCCACATTCCAACTGCCTTCTGTGCGATTGGTCTTCATCCTTTCTTTGACTTCCTTCTTTCTCGACGTTCTGCTTCCATTTCCCTTTGTCACGTTGGTCTTCCTTCTTTTTCAGCACACACTGCTTCCTTTGGTCCATTCTACACTTAACTCCGAAAAATTCCTACTCCAACACCATGGAAAAGGATAAAAACCGGAACCTCCGGGGTAATATCCGATAGTTTTAACCAATGCACCAACCAACCCACATTTAACGGGATGCCATCTGAATTTAGTATTACGTTGCCAAAGTTGTTGATGGGTAGTTTGGGGTCGTGCCCTATATATGGGAACAAATTCCAATGAAATGACACACATCCCTATGCACATATCTCAAGGTCTTCACAAATATAGAGACACATATTTTGAGGCAAGGCATGGATCCCGAGACTATATCGACTGTACAAAAGTACATGCAAGTACAAGCCAAGTTTGGTGTTGCACCGTAAAGCATGCCAAATGACACCTTGACATAATTTTGAGTGTTTTATATAATTTTTTGACAATTTTTTGCAAGGATCATGAATATGAGGTATTTTTTGTGATTTGAGGTAATTTGTAAAACTTTTTGCTCAATTTGTCATTAATGAACATTTAATGCATTGTTTTGCATGCTGAAGAGCGTGAAATTGAGCTAGTTTGGAAATTGGTCAACTTTATAGTCAAAAGTTTCAGAATTTTGCAAGGATTTCAATGGTGAAGTTATTTTCTTGTTTTGAGTAATGGAATTTAAAATAATCCATTAAATTAGCATATGTGAGCCATTTTACATGTTTTTTGGATACTTGATATGGAGAAGACAATTTTCATTGAATTGAATGGAACTTAAAGATGAAACAAAAGTATGTAATTTGAGTTATTTTATTTTATGTTGAGTCATCTCACAATAATTAAGCAAACTAATCTTCAGTTTATGAGTTTTTAGGTTCAAATCAAATCATCAGAATTCTGCAAACCACCCCAATACGATCAATAAATTATTCTGGATCAAGTTAGATACTGCATGTATATATGTGAAGCAATAATTGGTATCTAAGGATTGTTGGATCAATTGATATCAAAGATAGTTTTCCTCACCAACTTCTTTGAGACCAGTGGTATTATATCTAGTTTTAGTGTGTCTTGCAAGCTATTGTTGTGATGCAATCCAAGATTTCAATTGGTAAATATTTTAAAGGATCTTATCAAGAAGACAAGATAAATAAGGTTCTTATGAAGTTGATACTCTAGAGGAACATTAATTGACAAATCTAGAAAGAGAATTTTGAGCTAAGAATGCAGTTGCTGTTGGAGTTACTTTATACACACCTAGGATTTATTTTTCCTTGTTTATTAGTCATAATTAGTCATTATCCAGTCTCCTATAATTTAGGGGAGAATATTCCACCTAGAGAATATTCTCTTTCAGTTGACACTTCAGTTTGACTAGTTGAGTTGAGTTTAGATGCTGCATTGGTTTTGTCACCATGCAACGTTGGGATAATCACCATGTTAATTTGACCTTTCCTTGGTATCATCACTAGAGTGGCACATTATTCTTGATTCCCTGAGTTAACTTCTCACTACTCTCTATTGAGTCAGTTAACTAAGAACTGGTTGACTAGTTAACTCAACTAGGTGGTAGTTCACTCCCGTAACTGCCTGAGAGACTAGACTAGGTGGAAGTTCACTCCCGTAACTGCCTGAGAGACTAGACTAGGTGGAAGTTTATTCACGTAACTACTAGTGTGTGTATATATCACTCTAGACCACCACTATGGCGCATTGGTTATCCTCCAGTCGAACTCATTGAGTTATGCAGAGTATATCTTGTGTAAATTATTCACTATTCACAACGGTTAATGAGAATTTTTTCATTCTTTCTCTCCTTCTTCTTCTTTCTTCTACTCTCTCTACAAATGTGTGTATCATTTTTTAGCTATATCTATTATGTGTACGTTCAACACATTTACATGGTATCAGATACGATGGACTGCTACTCAAAAGCTACACCAAAAGTTTTTGTAGGTACAAAAGATTGAAGATAGCGGAAAGATGGAATTCCAAAACGAATTCANTTAGGGGAGAATATTCCACCTAGAGAATATTCTCTTTCAGTTGACACTTCAGTTTGACTAGTTGAGTTGAGTTTAGATGCTGCATTGGTTTTGTCACCATGCAACATTGGGATCATCATCATACTAATTTGACCTTGCCTTGGTATCATCACCAGAGTTGTGAATTAGCCTTGATTCCCTGAGTTAACTCCTCACTACTCTCTGTTCAGTCAGTTAACTAAAGGCTAGTTGACTAGTTAACTCAACTAGGTGGTAGTTCACTCCTGTAACTGCTTGACAGACTAGACTAGGTGGAAGTTCACTCCCGTAACTGCTTGACAGACTAGACTAGGTGGAAGTTCACTCCCGTAACTGCTGGTGTGTGTCCAGATCACTCTAGACCACCACTATGGCACATTGGTTCTCCTCTAGTGCACATTCATTGAGATATACAAAGTATATCATGTGTAAATTATTCATTATTCATAACGGTTAATGAGAATTCTTTCATTCTTTCTCTCCTTCTTCTTTCTCCAATTCTCTCTGCAAATGTGTGTATTATTGTTTAGATATATCTATTCTGTGCAGGTTCAACACATTTACATGGTATCAGAGCCGATAGGCTGCTAAGAAAAAGCTACACCAAAATGTTTTGCAAGTACAAAAGATTGAAGACATCGAAAAAATGGAATTCCAAAAAGAATTCATTCTTACACCTTACAAATATTTTACATGGAAGGAGAAAATAGCCATACATATCTGAACCAGAGGGTTGTACGATTTAACCTTGAATACAGATACAAAACTGACATCAGCCATAGAAAAATCCAAGTACTTAAATCACATGGATGAGGCACTCAGAACAATTTGCAGTCTTATATCTCCGGATATCCTTTTTCATATATCTTCCTGTAAGACTCCCAATGAATCTTGGACCACCTTGGAAGGGATATTTGGAAAACATGATGAGATGAGGGGACACATGTTGGAGGTAGCTTCTCACATTGGATAAAAAAATCTTCGAGAATATCCAAGATTTCTTTACAAAATTCAAGGATTTATTGTCGGAACTCAAAGCTTGTGGGGTTGATAAATCGAAGGAGGAGAAACAAATGGTTCTCACCATTATCTCCAAGGTTGGTATTGAATTATATGTATTTGTATCTACATTCCATACTATCATATTCTCCTCTAGATCCACCTGGAAGATGCCTTCTCTTGAGGAATTTATCGAATCCCTGACACAAGAGCAAACCAAGCTCATCAACATGGGCAAAATCAAAGGCCCAAGGGAGCATGCACTCACTGTGCATGATGGTAGCCAAAAATATAAAAAATATAAAGATAAATATAAATGGAAATTTCATGCACATCCGAAGAAGGAAGGGTACACAAAAACCTTCACCGATGCCTCTAGATCCAAAGGGGAAAAGGGAAGAAAAGGGGAGAAATGCACGTACTGTCACAAAGGATTCCATTCAGTTTCCACATGCATGCAAAAAAATAGATCTGATGTCTCAAATACTTCAACAAAACAACCTTGGAGATAACATCCCCGAGGATGCAAAGAAGAAGAAGCCAGAATATCCGAATTCCAAGAAAGACAATTCTAGCCATGCCTTGATTGCAATCAACCCCTCTCCCGATGCTTGGATCGTATATTCAGGAGCATCACATCACATGGATACCTTAAAAGAAGTCTATTATTCATTGGATGCATGCAAAGGTCCTCCTATTCTGATGGGGGACAACTCTTCTGTCGAAGTCACCGCCAAAAGAAGGATTGAACTCACCAATGAAAGCTTCGAGAATGCGCTGCACGTTCCCAAAATTTATGTCAACCTTCTCTCTGTGTATCAGATGATGAATTCTGGCACTGAAAATAAAGTCATCTTTACACCAAATTCCGTGGACATCTACGAAATGCAAACAAACTCCAGGGTTGCAACCAGTGAGGTAAATCATCGGTCTAGATTGTATACATTTTCTGAATTCATTGAACCCGATTCTTCTTTACTGCTTACTCATGATGATGAAATTAGTAGGATATGGCATAGAAGGTTTGGACATTTTAATTTCAGATACATGCAACAACTTAGAAAACACATATTAGTTGATGGTCTACCAAAAATCCATTTCTCCAAGGGAGTATGTGAGGGGTGTGTTCTCAGAAAACACCCTCAAAAGAAATTTGACAAAGGAAAGTCTCATCGAGCTTCCAGACCTTTAGATCTGATTCAAAATGACCTTATGGGTCCCTTTCTGCATCCATCCATCAACAAAGAGAGGTTTGTTCTCATTTTTGTTGATAATTTCTCATGTTTTACTTGGATCTACTTTCTTAGACAATGTTGGCCCTTGACCAAGTTTTGGGAGATCCTTGGTCAAGTTTGACCTATTTTGGGACTTTGACAACAAGTCGAAGACAGAGTGCAAGACGAAGCAGAGATCGTGGGATCTTTGCCCCTTTTTGGGGTTTAGGATTATGTAATGGGTATGGGGATGTCAGCCCATGGGTTTACCCATGTTTAGGCCTAATTTGTAAAGTATAAATAGATGTCTAGGCAATGTAAGGAGAGGCATATGAAACTATGTGATGTTTGGCCAATGTGCTAAGTTCTAGTGCTCGATCTATGTGATCAAATGATTGCAAGTGCTCTATGCATACTGTGTGAAGCTTGAAGAGCTGAGTGCAAGTGACTGTAGAAGGCTTAGTGTTGTAACCTAGCTCGGAGAAGGAGGATCCGACGAGGTGTGCGCAAATATCCTGTCCTATGCAGAGTAGGGTTTTTGAGGCTCTGTGCATGTAACTGATTAACATAAGATAATAGAAGAGAAGAAGAGTTGGTGGACGTATCCCCAAGGGGGGTGAACCACGTATATGTTGTGTTTCTCTGCTTTGTGCAATGTGTTGATGTGCTTATATGTTAATGTGCTTAGTGCTTTAAAATAGATGAATGATCTGTCGATGCTTAGTGCTTAATAACATGGATGTTATATCTGACTGATATATACATGCTTAGTGATGAAGCTGTTAAGACCTGATCTTTTTTGTCATGCTAAGATCTGTTAGATGATAGATCTGGTTGGATAATGCGATGATTTGTAATTAGGGTTTGTCTGCGCTATTACCAAGAATTGAATGTTGATGAATGTTTACTGGTAAGTGCTCTATTAAGCATTAGAATCACAGATCCGTGTCCCAGCTAAGGTTGCATACATCTGAGTCCTGCAACCACCCATACCTCTACCTCGGGTGAGACTTCATCTGCTTTGCAGGTGTTTCCTAAAGGGCTGGTAGTTAGGGTTTTGTTGGTTCATTGTTGTAGCATTGAACCCTGGGTCTGCCCCTGTGCCAACAAATGGTTCCATTTTCTGGACTGAAACTGTGATTGTTGGGAACTAAGAAGCTTTGTGCAAAGATCCGACCTGAAATTGTGAAATGTTTGTGCATAGATCTGTCTCTCTAGTGTGCAATACTCTACTCAGTTTGTGAAGCTCTGTGCTAAAGAAAATAAGTCTGATCTGAAGAAAAGAGGTAAGATCTGAACGCTTTGTGCTTTGATAAAGGTAAGAATATTGAAAAGTTTTAGATCTGGAAGCTTTGTGTTCTATAGAAATAAGATTAGTGGAAATTTTTGTTTCTAAAAGTATGGATCTAGGTATGTTTGATAAGATTTATTCTAGCTTGAAAAATAGGTCACTGATAAAAGAAACAAGATTTGATATGAGTAGATATGATAAGAATAGTGAAAAATATGTTATACCTATGTATATACAGAATGTTTGGACTAACAAATGGATGCAAGATCCTAGAAAGATTTTTTTGTAGGTTAACCACTATGATCCTAGCGCGCAGTACAGGAAAGGCTGGGGATCATTTAAAAGAAAGAGAAGATTAACCCTTTGTTACAGCTGCAGAAGACCTGGACATATGGCTAAAGAATTCCCTGGTAGAAAACCTAGTTGTCTCTGTTGCAAAGATATGGACCATGAAGTTTTGGATTGTCCTAGAATGATTGCTCATGTTGAAAGGATGAATATGAGACAAGAAAACCCTAAGGCAGATCCAAAAACTATGATTATGGTAGAACCCCAGAAAGAATTAGAGAAAGTATTGCTACAGATAAAAGACACCCTGAATGACCACCGACATGTTAGCTTATCAGAGATATTCAAAGAAAAATCACGCATAGAAGCAAGAATAGGAGATTTCAACATTGACTGTGTTATAGATGAGGAAACACAAGTGAATATCATGAAAACAATAACTTGGGAAGCTATAGGAAGGCCTGCTATGATTCCTTCATTAGGAGGAATAAGACTATTCAAAGGAAAGATGATAAACCTATGTGGAAAGCTCACCCAAATACCTATGAATGCCAATGGGACTTCGACAGAGGAGGATTTAGAGATTGTTAAATTCATTGAGAACAACACCCCATTTACCATGTTACTAGGAAAACCTTAGATTGAAAGAGATCAGGCCAGGAGGAAGGAAGAAGAAGAATTTTTAGAGCAGAAGAAATAAGCATTAAAAGATTTCATGACTAGAAGGATCGCACACTTGATTGAAGAACAAAAGAATAGATCGAAGCTATCTAACACCAGGGACCCAAATGTCGAAGTTGCAAGAAAACTAGAAGACCCACAGAAGATTGAAGTACCTATTCCAGATAAAGAAGAAGTATCACCCTCGAATCTTAAGAAAGAATCTCAACAACACGAAGTAACTATGCCAAACACAGATAAGAATCAAAATGGAAAAAGGAATACCGAGACGAAGCTCACTAGAAAGAAGGCTAGAAAGCTAAGAAAGAAGAGAGCTAAGATTGGAAAGTTACAGAAGGTTCCAGAGGGAACTTTGCAGAGGGAAATTTTGCAAAATTGGAGCTTCTCCGGGATAACAAAACAACGCCACATAACACTTCACCAGGGTGAAGCAATATAGTTGTTAGAGATAGTATAACCGTTTGACTGACGCCCCGAACGAGAAGAAATATATTAATGGTTAGACAGGTTTCCACCAGACCATTAGAACCGCGCCGTAACAAACATAATTGAGTTAATGAAGGCTTCTTACCTATTGCAAGAGATCCGTTACCAAGTATCTATTTATCCCATCGTGCCACACACCGAGAACACTTTTTCTAACCATGAATTTGAGCCCGCAGATTAGTTGATTTTCACACAATGATCATCACACTTTTTCCTTCTATCCCATTGCATTGAGAGATTACTCTTTGACCCTGATATTTTCAAACCCGAGCATGTATGTCGAACGAGTTCAGCGCGGAAGAGAAAATTGTCGAGGAAGTTCTCATCGACCTCATGATTGAAAGAGCAATGTCGATGTCTACTAGTATACAAGCGTCATCGATGAGATGAATGCAAGCCTATCCATCGAATGCTTACAGAGTCGGATCATCCCGACCATCAACAAAAAATTGAATCAAACACAGAGATCGAAGGTCGAGGAGCAGAACTGGAGCAATTTGTTGCCACATCAAAACAATGCCTAGAAGGACCCATGAACAAGGCAATCATCCAAGAGTTCACTGAACATGAGGTCATGGCACAACAACAAGTTGAAGCAACTCGAGCCAAGATCGAGTCTTTCGAAGAAGAACTACTCAGACCAGAGTGCCTTGGGACGAGTCACAGGTGAGTGTTGGGGGCCTGTTGGCCCTTGACCAAGTTTTGGGAGATCCTTGGTCAAGTTTGACCTATTTTGGGACTTCGACAACTTGTCGAAGATGGAGCGCAAGACGAAGCAGAGATCGCGGGATATCGACCCCTTTTTTGGGTTTGGGATTATGTAATGGGTATGGGGATGTTGGCCCATGGGTTTACCCATGTTTAGGCCTAATTTGTAAAGTATAAATAGATGTCTAGGCAATGTAAGGAGAGGCATATGCATCTATGTGATGTTTGGCCAATGTGCTAAGTGCTAGTGATTGATCTATGTGATCAAAGGATTGTAAGTGCTTTGTGCATATGGTGTGAATATTGTAGAGCTGCGTGCAAGTGACTGTAGAAGGATTAGTGATGTAACCTAGCTCGGGGAAGGAGGATCTGGTGAGGTGTGCGTAGATCTTCTGTCCTATGCAGAGTAGGGTTTTTGAGGCTCTGTGCATGTAACTGATTAACATAAGATAATAGAAGATAAGAAGAGTTGGTGGACGTAGCCCCAGGAGGGGGGGTGAACCACGTATATGCTATGTTGCTCTGCTTTGTGCAATGTGTTGATGTGCTTAGTTCTTTAATATATATGAATGCTCTGTCGATGCTTAGTGCTTAGTAACATGGATGCTAGATCTAACTGATATATACATGCTTAGTGATGAATCTGTTAAGACTTGATCTATTTATTCATGCTAAGAGATGTTAGATGCTAGATCTGGTTGGACACTGCGATGCTCTATAATTAGGGTTTGTCTGCATTGTTACCAAGAACTGAATGTTGATGAATGTTTACTACTAAGTGCTCTGTTAAGCATTAGAATAACAGATACATGTCCCAAATAAGGTTGTAGACATCTGAGTCCTGCAACCACCTTTGCCTATACCTAGGGTGAGACTTCATCTTCTTCGTAGGTGTTGCCAAAAGGGCCGGTTGTTAGGGTTTTTTTGGTGCTTTGTTGTAGCATTGAACCCTAGGTCTACCCCTGTGCCAACAGGAAAAAATCCGAGGTCTTTCAACACCTCAAAGATTTCAAATATTTGGTTGAGACACAGTCCAGAAATAAGATCAAAGTCCTCTGAAATGATAACGGGGGAGAGTATGTGAATCATGAGATCCACAATATTTTTCGTGAGCTAGGGATTCAGTTGCAGCACACAGTTCCCTACACTCTGCAGCAAAACGAAGTTGCTGAGGAGAAAAACAGATCTCTAAAAGAGATGTCATCTTGCATGTTGCATGCAAAGTCACTACCACAGAGACTATGGGCCGAAGCACTTAATTGTGAAACATACATCCAAAACAGATCTCCCCATAGATCTGTCAAGGATAAGACCCCCTACG
>SNQJ01S0003607.1:0-22039 GCA_010110895.2 Picea sitchensis
CGTTAGGTTTTGAATGCCTCGTCCAAACGACGGCGCACCAATTTCCAAGTATTTCAAAATGTGCGCGCTGGCACTGTCCAGCTGTGTGTTCTCTCTCCGTGCGCGCTGGCTCGCTTGAGGATGTGTAGATGCTCCTGCATCAATGTATCATACATTTTGTTTTTCTTAAAACAAATAATGTTGGTACTAAATGAACAAGTTTAATACCTCAAAATTACAATCAAAGGACTCATTAAGCATGTAATTCTACAGCTTGGTATCCCATCTATCTTATATAAAATACTTTCATGAGAATTTTAATGTCATAACATAAGCTCTCTTTATTCATATATCTTAGGTATCTTCATACTTGTGAAACATGGATTATCATAATTAATATGATTTACATAGAAAGGGATGTCACTAAATAGGATTATATTCCATCCTTATGGTGTAGTCTCATTAAATTATTGATCCATAATTTCTTTTGGATTGCATAAAAAACAACATAACTTCGAGGCCTTATTTAAAATCAAATAAATAAAAACTAATATTTCAACTCAATGACTTTTATAACAAGATATAGCATGTAGACCTTACCTGGACCTAGACCTAGCCCTAGACCTAGAACTTGCTTTGCCTACCATGTCTAGCTTTGCTTAGACTTGTCATGTCTTGCCTTGCCTTGCATTGTCTTTCCTTGCATTACCTAGACCTAGACCTATACTTAAACATTGTCTTGTCATGCCTTGTCTTTAGCATGGTCACGTGATTGTGGGTAGCATGGTCGCATGGGCCTTGACCAAATAGACGTGTGAGATCTTTTGGAACTTCATTATGCTGTTCGGTTTGGATTTTATGCCCCCGAACCAAATTGCCAACATGTCCCTGAATGGATTGAGGAGGTGAGTTGCAACTCGCAATAAAACTCAAATCGGGACTCGGATGGACATACTGTCGGTTGCATAGGATATGGGGCACCAAGTTTCAGCTAGTGGGGACCCTCCGTTGTCATTTCATTTCCTGGAAAAGCGGTTGTTGCAAGATCTTTGGGACTAGCATTTTTCTCAATGAAGCATAGTGCAAATTTTGAACAAGAGGTTGATTTTTAAGAACATTGTGTCAGGTGATTGTGGGTAGCATAGTCGCGTGGTCCTTGGAAAAGAACGTGCAGGAGCTTACAAAACTCCATTATGCTACTCGGTTTGGATTTTATTCCCTTGGACCATATTGCCAACATGTCCCTGAATGGCTTGAGGAGCTGAGTTGCAACTCACGATAAAACTCAAATCGAGACTCAGATGGACAAACTGTCGATTTCATTGGATCTGGGGCACCGGGTTTCAGCTAGTGGGGCACCTCCGCTGTCATTTTGTTTCCTAGAAAAGTGTTTGTTGCAAGATCTTTGGGACTAGGGTTTTGATCAATGAGGCATAGTGCAAATTCTGAACAAGAGGTCGATTTTCAAGAACACTGTGTCAAGTGATTTTGGGTAGCGTTTTCGCGTGGGTCTTGGCCAAACAGATGTGCATAAGATTATGAAACTCTGCTATGCTGCTCGATTTGGATTTTATGCCCCTGGACCAAATTGTCAACATGTCCCTAAATGGCTTGAGGAGGCAAGTTGCAATTCGCGATAAAACTCAAAACAAGACTCGGACAGACGAACCATTAGTTGCATTAGATCTGGGGAAATGTTTTTCAGCTAGTGGGACCCCTCCATTGTCATTTCGTTGCCTATAAAAGTATTTGCTGCAGGATCTTTGGGGCTAGGCTTTTGCTCAATGAGGCATACTGCAAATTTTGAACAAGAGGTCGATTTTCAAGAACATTGTGCCGAATGAATGTGGGTATCATGGTAGTGTGGGCCTTGGCCAAAAAAATGTTTGAAATCTTATGGAACTTTGTTATGTTGCTCGATTTGGATTTCATGCCCCAGGACCAAATTGCCAACATGTCTCCGAATGGCTTGAGAATATGAGTTTCAACTCACGATAAAACTCAAACCAGGACTCGGGTGGACAAATCATCGATTGCATTGGATCCAAGACATTGGGTTTCATCTAGTGGGGCCCCTTTGTTGTCATTCTATTTCCCATAAAAGCATTTGATGCAAATCTTCAGGACTAGGGTTTTTCTCAAGAGGCATAGTGCAAATTCTAAACAAGAGGTCGGTTTTCAAGAAAATCATGTCGAGTGATTATGGGTAGTGTGGTTGCATAGGCCTTGGCCAAATAGACATGCATGAGCTTACGAAACTCTGTTATGTTGCTTCATTTGAATTTTATGCCCTCGAACCAAATTGTTAACATGTCCTTGAATGGCTTGAGGAGGCGAGTTGCAACTCGTAATAAAACTCAAATCCGGACTCGGATGGACGAAGCGTCAATTGAATTGGATCCAGGGCACCAAGTTTAAGATAGCGGTGCCCCTCTTCTATCATTTTGTTGCCCCGAAAAGAGTTTGTTGTGGGATCTATGGGGCTAGGGTTTTGCTCCGTGCTTATTACATATGTTTAACAATTTAACACCTTGTAAGGCTAGACAAGGCAAGGCATGGCATGATGAGGCATGGCATGGCATGACATGTCATGGCTTGGAAAGGAAAGGAATGGCATGACAAGGCAAGGAAGGGAAAGGCGAGGCATGGCATGGCAAGGCAAGGCATGGAATGTCATGGCATGGCAAGGTAAGGAAAGACATGGAATACAGTGAGCGAGGGAGAGTAGAGGAGAGGGAGGGACGGGGATACAATGAGCGAGAAATGGAGGGGGATATAGAGTGAGAGAGAGAGGGGAGTACACGAAAGCGAGAGAGGGAGGAATAGGAAGATAAGGGGAGGGAGGGAAAGAGCCAACAAGATTTTAAGATAGCTTGAGAGTGAGATGGAGAGATAGCAGGATAGGGTAGAGAGAGAAGGAGGAGGGACAGAGGAAGGGAGGGAAAAAGAGAGGTCAAGAGTGGGATGGAGATAGATAGAGAGGGAGGTAGAATGAGAAAGAGAGAAAGAGGGGCAGAGAGAGAGAGAGAGTGAGTGAGACTAACAACAAGGAGAGAGAGAGAGAGAGAGAGAGGGTTTCAGAGTGTGAGGCATGGTGAGGCAAGGTCTAGGTCTAGATCATGGTCTAATTCTAGGTCTAGGTATAGGTCTTGATATGCCTCGCCATATCTAGCTCAAGGCCATTTCTTGCTTTACCATGTATTTCCTTTCAATGTACCAAACTTGCTAGTGTGTGAGGGTGTTAGAGGGAGAGAGAGGAAGACAAAGAGGGGAGTTAGAGAGTGAGTGTGTTAGAATATGGGAGGGAAAGAGAGGAAGACATAGAGGGGGGATAAAAAGTGTGTTTGTGGGGGGAGGGAGAGAGAGGAAGACAAAAAGGGAAGGAAGAAAGAGGAATACATAGAGGGGGGCTAGAAATTGTGTGTCAGAGAGTGTGGGAGGGAGAGAGAGCAAGGCATAGAAGGGAAGTAGAGAGAGTTTGTGAGAGTGTGAGGGAGAGAGAGGAATATAAAGAGGTGGTTATATAGGGAGAGAGAGGTAAATATAGGAGAGATAGTTGGAGGGAGGTGGAGAGAGGAAGACAAAGAGGAGGGGTAGAGAGAGACTGTGAGAGGGAGACAGAGAGTGGGGGTAGAGAGAGGGATAGTGAGAGGAAGGGAAGCAGAGCGGGAGACATAGAAGGGGGGGTAGAGAGAGAGTGAGAGGAAAGGGGGGATACAAAGGGAGACATAGAGGGGGAATAAAAAGAGAAAGAGAGGCAAAGAGAGAGTGATATTGAGACTAACAATGAGGAGAGAGAGAAAGAGTGGGAGAGAGGTGGAAGAGAGAGGGGGGCGTAATAGGGGAGGGAGGGACAAAGGGGAAGAGGGGGGGGTGTAGAGAGGAAGTGTGTGTGAGAGTCTGAAGCATGTTAATGCAAGGTCTAGGTCTAGGTATTTCTATGCATTGTGATGTTTAAGCCTTTTCATGTCTAGGTCTTACCAGGTATAGAAGTGTGAGAGGGAGAGAGAGGGAGACAGACAAGGGGAGTAGATAGGGATAGAGAGAGGTAGATAGAGAGGGGGGGGTAGATGTAGGAGAGAGAAAGAGAAAGAGAGAGATAGAGAGGGACGGGGAAATGTCAAAGAACAAATAGCTTATAAGATCACATGCATGCTCTAGGGACGTGCACGTGTTTCTATAGCACGTGCGCACTATTAGGAACGTGTGCACGTTCCTAGAACGTGTGCACATTTGTTTGAATTAAAAAAAATTGGGGCGGAATTAACAACGTGTATGCTGACTTTGTTGCCTCGGATTTAGGTTCGAGATGACAAACCTAGTGGTTCGGTGTGCAAATTGATAAAAAACTCTATTTTTATGAATACCACTCTATATCTCTATCTTTGATGTTATTTTTCTATAGGATAAACAATTCAGTTGTTGACGAAACTACAGACATAGATAGAGTCGACTATGCAGATTCCAAATATATATATATTGTTTACTATTTTTAATCTATTTTTTCTTCACATATATCAAAATCCTAGAATACATACCTCTCTTATTTTTATTATAATTTTTTGTCGGATTAACCAATTCTCTAATGAGTTATATGTTACATTAGAGGAGATCGATATCTACGATCTAAAAATATATATATTATTTTGATCATGTTAATACCCTCTTAGTCTGCACGAACAAAAGACGTTGTAATTTCAGGGGTATATTGACTTCAATAATTTTAAAAATATATAAAATTAATATTATAAATTTCCAAAAAATACACCGCAGTAGAAAAATAGGTTCCCTACAAGTATACAAGTTTTTGGGATGAAATTTCATCGTTAAGGTACTCAACACCTGCATGAACAAAAACATATACCTTATATTTTGTTGGAAAAATAAGATACCATTGTTAGAAAAAATCAAATTTGACATAGTTATTCACGATTTCTATGAATGGAAGTTGCATATTCAGAAAGCTAATTCAATTTCCTACGTTTCATCTTCTTACACCATATTCAAATTCATTGTAAAAGTACCTTGAATAATCCCTCCAAATTAACAGATTGTTGTTTTCCAGGTTTGCATTGCCACTAACGTGTCATGAGAGACCATCATTAGATTGCACTCACTCTAATGGTTCAGTGTGAAATTACCATATACAAGCTGTAATTTTCTCATATCCTTGTAAAATAACCACATACCGGATGCAATAACAAAAACAACATAATTTCAAAGCATATATAAATTGTAATTTTTAAACTTAAATTGGAATGTGAAGTGTGAAATAGAATTTGCAACTCTAAAATTTAAAACCCCAATTTAAAGCCAATCGTCAAAACAAAGTCTTACTTAGCTTAAAAATAAGAACCATGATACATTGAAAAATTAATGTTGAAAGTTCCATGAATCTTTGTATACAAAAAACATGGGCCCTCATTAAGCATATCCCATGAATTATAAATTAAGCTATATTTAACGTTTTATGGTTGTTGCCAAATATACTCTCATTAATATCATCACTCAATCAATCACAAGATTATTTTTTTGCAATAGGCCTCGCAAAAGAATGTTTGCATTCTTCTGAAGTTAAGAAGTTGTCCTCTTTAATGTTGAAATTGGACTTAAACAAAGCTTATGATAAAGTCAGTTGGAGTTTTCTAAGAATGTTGTTGATTCAGATTGGTCTCAAATGGGAGGTTGTTCAATGGATTATGGGTTGTGTCACAAGTGAAAACTTTTCAGTTCTTATCAATGGATCTCCAACATGTTTTTTTTAAGGATACAGGAGTTTAAAGCAAGGATGTCCTCTCTCGCCTTTTCTTTTTTATCTAGTAGTGGAAAGCCTCGATAGGTTGTTGAAAAAAGCCAAGGCAGAGGGTCGTTTCTCAGGGTTAAAAGTGTCCATTGGACTGATTATCACACACTTATTGTTTGTGGATGATTTTCTCATCCTAGGTATCATTTCAATTGAAGAATGGTCTAAACTAAAGAAGATGATAAATACTTTTTGCTTTGCCACGGGAATGGAAGTTAACTGTCATAAATCTTGTTTTCTTTATAACAACTTGGAGGAAGCAAAAATTGAAAAATTGCAAGATATATTTGGGATTCCTTTAGTACATTTGGATTGTGGTATGAAGTACTTAGGTTTATTTCTTAATCCAAATAATTATAAAATCACTAAATGAAAATGGTTGCTCCAGAGAATTGAAAAGAGGATCGATCACTAGACTTATAGGTGGCTCTCATTAGGAGGTAGACTTGTTCTCTTAAAATCATTTTTATAGAATATCCATGTTTATTGGTGTACTTTGGAAAAAGTCTCGACCACTATCAGGACAAGAATTAGACATGTCATGGCAATTTTTTTATGGAGAGGAGCAAGGAAAACATCAGGCTTTCACCTTACTAAATGGGATATGATCACAAAACCAAAATATTTAGGTGGTTGGGGTATTAGAAACCTTGATTGGTTTGGTCGTGCATTAGCAGAAAAATCCTTATGGAGAGCTTTATTTGGATCAGGATTGTGGAGTGTTGCGCTGAGACGAAAGTACCTAAAAGGCATAGATGTTGTTTTTGGGTTGAGATCTGAAGCTTATAGTTTTTTGGTTGCTTCTTTGTTTTGGAAGAATCTAATGTTTTCGTTGCTTCTTTTGAAGAAGTGGATTGCTTGGAATGTGGGCTCAAGATCCAGAGTCTTAATTGGTTTAGATCCTTTTGCTGGGAGTGATGCTCATTACAGACTTTCATTAGGTCTTTTAAGACATTTTCATTCTCTCAATGTTTTTTCCCTTGCGGATATCATAGATCATTTTGCTGGGAGTGGTGTTCATTACAGGGTTTCATTAGGTCTTTTAAGACATTTTCATTCTCTCAATGTTTTTTCCCTTGCGCATATCATACATTCTTCCTCCTTAAATTCCTCAGGTTCAATTGATTGGTTATTATCCAGTGATCTAGCACTAGAAGGTGATATGGCTTTGGAATGGGACTCATACTTATCTTTGCTCATGTGTAATGGAATTTTCCTGAATAATGAACAGGACATAATCATTTGGACATGGAACAAGACTACAGGTGATGTCACTGTCAAGTCTTCTTACACAACATTGGTAGACATGCATGTGGAAGAGGAACCTGAATGGTGGTTCAGAGCTATTTGGAAACCACAAATTCCTATCAAAATTATATTATTTGTTTGGTTAAATCGCATTTTCACAGGCGACAATTATAAGCTTCGTGGAGGTATTGGCCCTTATATTTTCCACCTTTGTTTGAGGAATGATGAAACTACACATCATCTTTTAGTAGATTGTGAGGTCTCTCAATATATTTGGAAGGAATTATGTTCTATCTTAAATCTTCAGGATATCTGGATTTCACAACCACTGGTGGATAATTTGAAGACTTGGTTTATGGTCTATTTGAAGCATAGTATGGTCCCCTTTTTATTCTCTGGGGCATTTGGAGATACAGGAATAAAATTTTGTTTGAAAATGCTACTAGGAATGTTGATGGTTTATCCCTGAGAATTGTTATGTCCCTATTTATGTTGATGGAGATAAGTTCACATACATCTCAAATCTAATTTATTTTGGCCATAATCCAATTGGATTTTTTGATGGAGTCGCTACAGGTTTTTCGAGTGGTGTTGGCATAGTCTTAAAACTTAGTAATTCTCATTTCTTTAAGGCCCATCTAGAAATTGGTACAGGCACTAATATCATAGCAGAATTACTTGGTTTATGGGTTTTTCTTTTTTTCTCACTCAGGTTTCAGATTTTAGACTTGATGGTTGTTGATGATTCAAAGGTTGTCCTGGACTGGTTTGTTGGTATTTCTTCCTTGAATGTTCTCTCATTACAATGTTGGAAGAGAAATACTTTGGAGCTTAAAGTTGCTTTTAGTTTGATTCAATGCTTCCATATACATAGGTCTTACAACACCGTGGCAGATAATCTTTCTAAGTTTTCTTTGGATAAGCATGTTGGGAAGATGTTTTATGAAGAATTATTTGATGGCTCTGTAGCCAATACTCCATCTCCTTCAATGTTTTTTGAGCACATGAATTGGTCTTATCCCTTTTTCAACATATGTAAACAATTTTTTGGTCTTGTATTCTCCAGACTTTGTAGTCTTCTAAGATAGTATGTTATAGACAAGGTGAAGTCGTTCTAGTATATGTCTATAGGTGATGTTTTTTCAAACAGATAGAAGACACTTTGACAGCAGTAGTCATGGCTATTGTCTCTAACTATCTATTTTTGTACTAGAAAGTTTCTTTTAATTCTAATGAATATCATCGAAACTGTTTTTTCCATCGGAAAAAATTTTCTACTTTTGTTAAGTAAGTTACGTTTAACGTTTTATGGTTATTGCCAAATACACTCCCATTTATATTATTACTCACTGAACCAAAAGCTTATTTTCTACTTTTGTAAGTAAACTATATTTAACATTTTATTGTTGATGCAAAATACACTCCCCATTTATATTATTACTCACTCCATCAAAAGCTTATTTTCTACCCAATAGTATTTTATATTATTACTCACTCCATCAAAAGCTTATTTTCTACCCAGTAGTATTTTATATTATTACTCACTCAATCAAAAAGCTTATTTTCTACTAAGTAGTATAAACATATTAATATAGAGGAAATTAATATTATATTCTAAATACTCAAAACAAAATGTGATGTACATGAAGTTTGCATAAAACTTCACAAGATTCTATTCTTAAAGAAACAAAGTTGTATGCGCATAAATTGATGCAAAGTTAATATATTCATTAATGTTAAGTAATAGGTTTGTATTAAATTTTTAAGAATGGTGAAATGGAAACTTAGAAATGATCAATTATGTGGTATTATATAAATCTAAAATGTCATCATATAATTATGTTAGTATATGATATATGTTGATGTTAGATTAAATAAACAATTGCAATATGTTAGTATGATAAGCATTGTTTAAATTACTATAAATACCAATATAATATAGTGTAATCAACTTACTTTTTAATGAAATCTTTTATTAAAAATCAAATTTTAAAAATAAAAATAAAAATTTTGTGAATTTGTGTTGTAGGTTAACATAGAGAAGGGTGTTACATTAAACAAGATTCCCTATTCTCTCCTACATTTTTTAGACTTTGCATTGACATGTGCTAGAGGAGATTATATCAAGTACTTCGAGTGTCACCAATATTGTTTTCTCTTTGAAGTTTTTATTTTCCATTCTCCTATTTGCAAACCACATTATATTGGTGTCTTACATTGTTAGGAGTGTCCAAACACCGCTATATATTTTAGGAACTTTTTGTAATATTCCTGGGCTTTGTATACATTCGAAAAAAACAAAGATCATTGTTTTCAACATCTCCAAGCAAGAAGCAAAATAAGTGATTTTCACCTCCGAAGGTGAAAGGGTTGGTATGCTTACATCATATGTGTGTGTGTTGGGGGAGAGGAGAGGAGGGGTACTATTTTTTGATCACATTTTAGTTTGATGTCAATAGTAGAGACTATATTAAGTGTGCAAGGATTGCTTGGTTCTCACTATCCCTTAGAATGAATGTTTCCTACTTCAATTAGGGACATTGAGATGAATATGTGCCTCTTTCATTGGTCACACCTACTCTCCTTTATGGTCTAAGACTTTGAGGACCATAACTTTCAAGCAACAAACCAAATCCAAGTAAAGAGTTGTTTGTCTAAATGTTGTCCAAGAACATTCATGCCAAGATATTAGTTCCTCAAACCATCATTCTCATGGAGTTTGGTACTACCCCATGCATTGCTTCAATGATATTCAAAGTGGTTACAATTATATATAGGCTCAAGGGGATGGTCAACTCCAATTTGGTAACCTTAGGTACCATACCTAGCATCCATGTCCTCTATATAGTAGGGAGTAGAAGGGGTGAACTCTTGTTGGTATGACAAATCCTATTTATTTCTTTGTCTAGTTGATCTCAATATTCACGGGCCACCTCCACAAACCATTCAAGTTGATGCTCTAGATCTTTCTTAAAGAGAGATAAAGAAGAGCATTTAGGTTGAGATTTTCATGCTAACTTCAAATTTTTCTTTGGTAGTGAACTTAGGGAATACGTTTATCACATGTAGAAAACGTATTCCCTTTTCCAATGGATATTTTCATAGATATAACATGAATTTTACCTAAATTTTGAAATTGCAAATTTTGATTGTTGGAATTGCAATATTGTCGTGACCAAATGTTTATGGAGGGTAGGGAATTCATCATCGATGTCAAAAGTTGCAGAAATACAATTCTTAATTGGTAAAATGTAAATTTTCCATTACTCAATTGCATCAAATTAACATACAAAGAGGATGATTTAATACATATTTAGATGGCTCCTCAATTTACACTTTGCATGTTCCTATTGCATTTACTTTCACTCATCTTTGAGTATTCATTTAATTGCACACCACTTTCTCTTCTCTTTCCACTTTTCTCCCCTTTTGGTTTACATCACTTTGATAGTATCTCACCACATCTTTTGTTATCCTCATTGTGTTCTATGGTTGTGAAAAACAACCTAGTAATTGGGAGCTGCCAAGATTCAAAATCAATCCACTGGAAATGATTAATATATAGTCAATAGCAACCCATTAATTCTCTTAAATATTCAAGTATGGTTTTCATTATTTCGGAGCATCATGCTTAGACTGCACTTTCTATTCCTAAACAAAAAATCATATAAATGAATTTTTAATATTCGTCAAAATTTTATATCTACAAACAAAAAAACAAAATAATTTAAATAAGAAATTCAAGATTCTCTATCTTTATTAATAAATGTCATTCAAAAAATTGATATAAATACTAATACACATACAAATTTTTAAGCAAACAATATACAACAAATAACCATTCAAAATCATGAAAGCAAAGAAAAAACAACTACTCATTTGCACAAATGCAAAGGATGACTTAGGAAAAACTTTTCTCCCAAATATGTTCCAATGATTTACTTTATTTCTTTGTATAAATCATGTATAAGCCATAAAGTAGTGATAAATAGTATTACATGCCTCCTAAGAGTGATAGCACTCAACATAATATATGATTTTGTATTCCATAAATTATCATATTATTATTATTATTTTATTTTTTTAAATCTATATTTATTATTTAATAGATTATTATAATTATTTTTTATATATTTTGATTTTGTAAATATATATATATATATATATTATTATAAATATATATATAAATATTTGAAAATTTTTTGTATATAAATAATAATTTAAAAATATATCTATATATTTAAAATAAAATATTACTTTTCTTTACAAAATATAAAAATGTGTAGTATAAAACAATGCTATATCTGAAAACTTAACATGAACAATTATGCTCAAATATGTTTTTATTCACATGCGTAACTATATATTGGAATCACCTTTGTGTTAATGATTAGAGGGGGCCTAAGGGGCAACGCCTAACACAATAGGTTTCCTTCTTAATGTTAAGGAGAAGCAACATTGCCCTCACAACTCCATTTTATGAAAATGGTAATTTTTGTGGGTCATGTTTATGAAAATGGTATTTTTTTTTAATGTGGGTTGTGGTTGTTAAAGAAAATGAAATAGAATGAGAAATAAATTAAGGAATATTATAAATTATTATTTAATTTATAAGTAAAAATTGATTAATTAAATTTTAATTATATTATTTTTTAATATTTTATATAGTTTAATATTTAATTATTTAAGAAAATTTATATATAGAAAAAAAAAATATATTATTAATAATATCAAATTATATATATTTAGTATAATTAAAATTTATGTATATATTTTATAAGAGATTAATAATTTTTTTTAATTAATAGAAATTAAAATTTACACTTTATTACTATAAAATTAGCTTAAGTAAAATATTTTTTTTATGAAAAGAGATTAATACATATGTCATCAAAATTAAACTACTCAAACTTATATGCCAAAAAAAAGTGCTATAGGTAGCTTGGAAGAGGTGAAAAGACATTAGTAATTAGAGCTTCTCAAACTTATATGCACCAAAAACAAAAAATGAACTCTTCCCTACATCATTACAAACTTTATATATATATATATATATATATATATATATATATATATATATATATATATATATAATTTATGCATATGAATTATTATTTTGTTAAACAATAATGAATAATAATTATTAACCAAATAAAAGAATAATAAATAAAAAAAAAAATATTTAAATTAAAATATTTTTTTTATGAGAAAAAAGGTTAAATACATATGCAATCAAAATTAAACCACTCAAAAGTATATGCCAACAAAAAAATGTACTCTTTCTACTTCTATATCATTGCAAGCTCTTTATTAAACGACTTTTACTTCAACACAATTACAAACTCTTTTTTAACCAAGATATTTAATTAAATTTCCAAATAATAATCTTTACAACATATAACACATTCAATTCAATCTCCCAGGATTATATATATTGTATAAGAAGTTTATCAATTTTTTTAATTAGTAGAAGTTAAGATTTACACTTTTATCACTATAAAATTAGTTTAAGTAAAATATTTTTTTTTATGAAAAAAGGTTAAATACATATGCAATCAAAATTAAACCACTCAAAAGTATATGCCAACAAAAAAATGTACTCTTTCTACTTCTATATCATTGCAAGCTCTTTATTAAACGACTTTTACTTCAACACAATTACAAACTCTTTTTTAACCAAGATATTTAATTAAATTTCCAAATAATAATCTTTACAACATATAACACATTCAATTCAATCTCCCAGGATTATCAGAAAATTACATCCTAATATTTACAACTCTAATCTATAAAAGATTAAACTTGAGGAAATTCCATAACCAAAAATCTTTCTAACTCATATCGTCCAAGAGTAAGAAAAAAATATGAAAAATTTATGTAGCCACAATACATTGAAAGATAGAGGAAAAGGATGAGTGAAATCGTATAGACATGTAGAATTGTCAATTTTTTCATCAAGAAAGTGAAAAATGAATAAAAATATGAAAAATAAAATTTTGTTTTTTCTTTTGGGTTTTTCTATTATAAAAATGGTGTTTTCAAGTGAATGTGGATTAAATGTATTGTATGTAATGAATGCACGAAGAAGTTGAATCAATTTTGTAAAAATATTAGCATTGAAATATACAATAATGACATGGCAATGAAATAACACCAATAGACCTATAGCGATAAAACAATTTCTAGATAGTGTGTCAAATTCAATCAACACAAATCTAGACATATTATAGACTACATTTTAAGAACCTCCACTATAATCGACATATTATAGACTACATTTTAAGAACCTCCACTCTAATATAAGTGCCTAAACTAAAATGACAAAAGACATATGGAAGGAAACATCAATAGTATGTAAGACTTGATACAGAGCAAGTTTGGCTTACTTGAGAAAGAATGCCAAGATTTGTCAATAACACCCTACAAAAATTAAAATGACAGAAGACATATGGAAGGAAGCATGAACAATATGGAAGAATTGATACAAACCAAGGTTGGCTTTCTCGAGAAACAATGTCAAGATTTGTCAACATTGATCTCCACCAAGCATAAACTAATTGAAGGGTAGTCCATTACACTAGTTTTCTTGGAAAAAAACCTATTAGATCTATCCTAAATAGTCAACAAATAGATGATGGCTATTAAATCTAGGGAAACATGGATTGCAAGCATATCCTAAAGAATCTCAAACTAGGTTGGTCCAAAACATGACATTCCCCCCACACCATTCCTTCTTATGCCAAAGATCGAGTTTTAGAGCTTCTATATTAGTGACAATGTGGAATTGTGGTGACTCAATCTTATTATCACTGAGCTCATCAAAGGATATGAGGAGCAACAATGGCCTAATCTTCTTCACTAAAAGACATCAATTTGATGCAAAGCCACTCCCCATCTTCCTAAGGTACTCCTTGTTGTTTTTGTACAAACCTATACTTTGTCTCAGCTTGAAAAACCATGGTGGGATCACATCATTGTCTTCACAGAGACCATCTATCTCCCTTTATTTGACTTAAAGGCTTAAATGTTCATGTTAGGTTCTTGCGGGTGTCCTTGGCAAGGAAACCCCCTTTCAAGAATTTTTTCTTCAGTGCAAGATATGTTTCTGCAATCTAATCACCTCATGCCATTATAGACATTGGTGACTCTCCTTTCATAGATTTGCAACTTGAAACATCTGAATTCATGACTATTGGAGACATTATTCTTGTAGGTAACTTCAATGCATGAACTAGTTGCATGTAGTCTCACTTGTGATGACACTTATGAAACCATTATTGGAAAAGTACAAACAAGAATTGGTGACACAAAGGAGATCCAAGGCACTATAGGAGTTGAACAAGGCTACTCACTGTCTCCTATACTTTTTGTACTCTACAATGATAATCTAGAAAAAATCATATCAAACTCATTAGGTACCTCAAATATTGGATGCTTACTCTTTTGAGTCTTCATTACTATTCTCCTATTTGCAGATGGCATGATCCTCATGTCCCACTCAATGAGGACCTCTAGAGACAACTCGACATCCTAGCTTCCTACTATAATATTCATTAGCTTCAAGTCAATATCAAGAAAACAAATTCATGCTTTAACATTCTTAAAAGAGAGGCAAGCAATGTCATTCTTACTTACAAAGGTGAGAGGTTAGAGGTAGTTTCTTATATGTATATTTGGGGGTCTTATTCTTCATACAATGCTTTAGCATGATTCCAACAATGGAGGCTACACAAAGAAAGGATATATGTGATGCTCACCACTCTTGAAAAGCAATGTTTTTAGCTTCAAATTTAGGACATTCCAACAAAGATCCAACTCTTTCACTCATTGGTGACACCTACCCTCTTGTACAAGTGTGAGGTTTAGAGACCGCACCTTCGAGGAGTAGATCGAAGCACGATAGAGAGAGTGCTTGCCATGATGTTATACAAACATCTTCATGCCAAGAGATTAGTGATCGATGACATCTTTCTTGCACAATTTAGCACAACTCCATTCATTATTTTATTGATTTTTCATGTGGTGACAATGATACACAAGCTCAAATGGATGAACAACTCACAAAGTGGTCTTCTTAGATATATGTATCTTGATCTCAAATCCTCTATGGAGTAGGCATAACATAAGGTCAATTCATGTTGACATGTCATATCCTCTTCATTGCTTCACCTCATTGACCTTGATATCGACAAACCACCCCTACATGTTTTTTTTTTATAAATGCCCATGGCCTCTCCAAGATGACTTGACAAACCACCCCTACATGTTTTTTTTTTATAAATGCTCATGGCCTCTCCAAGATGACTTGACAAGGGTATTTATGCTAAGATGTATGACCCTACCTTTGGTCCACGTGGTTCAAGCCTAGAGAATTACTTTCTCCCAAACTTCAACACTACTCGAACTTGCATCTCTAATGCAATGATGGGCTCATTCAATTCATGTGGTGCACCAAACCTCAGTTACCTTGAAGCTCAAGGCTCCATCTCACCTAAATAGAGTCTACTACCATCAACTTTTCATTGAGACAAATCACAATGTTTCTAAGGAGTGTCAGATTTGCTAGATCTTCTCCTTTGTGCAATCGAGACTGAGGACCATTTCATATTTCAAAACTCTCCCTACTATGAGATTAGAGAACAATTCCCTCGTCTCTTTAAAGATTCATTTGGTTATGTCTAGATACTCATTACTTATGAGGACCAAAGATGCTTAGTCCTATTTCTCCATTATTTGTTCAACCTTAGCTAATGACTTGTCAAAGGTCAGATCCCAAAAACGACATACATTAGGTCAATTACCTCCTCCTTCAAATCCTCAGACACAAATAAGAAGAGGTCCCATGGCAAACTTCCAAACTCATATAATAGACATGCTAGGTGTCATAAACTTAATCATAATAATGATCACACACCCATCACACATTCTTTATAAGCTTAAATGTTAAAGGTACTTCCCCAAAACAATATGTATCACTTCTTGAAGTTTTTCATTCTTCCTGCACTTCCCAATTATTTCTTCATATTTACTTTGATCTACCCCTTATCATATTTACAATCATATTCCTTAGAATCACATAAACAACTTTGATCTTCAATGTACATCAGCATCTCTATTAAATTAAATTGATAAAAAACAAACAATATCATTCTCACATTGTTAATATGCATACTTTAAATACTCTCTTCATTTTTAAGTAAATTCTTGGAATTGGAAAAGTGACTTTAGGGCATTTGCTACGCCTATTTATTACACCTACATATCCCAACAGACTACTTTATGGTGGAGTAAATCCTTGGGTGCATTGATATAAACGAAAATTATTACACAACTTCTCGTTTTCAATACAAACACAGCACGTCGACATGGACTGTGAACCTACCTTCTTCATCGCTGTTCTTCAATCTGTGGTTAAAGGAGATCTACAGAGAGGGCAGCTCTTCTGTTGGACATCCAGCCATTTCGTCAAACAAGTTTCATGGTAAACGTGACAGCACTTAGTGAGCAGCAGGACCTTCTCATCCATCGCAAACTCGCTCAAGCAAACAGCACAGACACCGTCGTTGCTTTTAAGCTCATCTCCCAGATCCTCTTGTATCACACCAAACGTTTCCAGCCGAAGCACTCGGCGCTGTTCCTCGTCAACAGGGCTTGACATTGTATCATTATCTGCCCACACAACTTCAGCAGGTTCCTCCAAAAACCCAAAAACGCGGTGGATCGACTGCTTTACATATCCCATTGAAAAGGCAGCTTGCAGCAAAAGCTTAGGCACTCTGATATGATACAGAGGAGCTGCCATGATCACAAATCACAAATACACGCCGAGCAGAGAGTCCCAGATATTGGTTTATGATTTACCTGAAGTTCTCTTGTATTCCAAACCAAAACTGTGGGCCAGAACCCCTGTGGCCAATGTTTAACCACTGAAATACGTGCATTCCTAAACTGATAGGATTGAAGTGACGGCTAGCTTTGTACATGAAAAAGCATGTCATACCTACGTACATTTTTTTTAATCATCCCGTCATATGTGCGGCACTTTCGTGAAAATTTGTTGTAATAGGTAATGGACTCTGGAGGGTTAGGGTTTGGGCTCTGACACAGCAGCCGAGGGGATGGGTTCTGGGTGGCCTAGGAAGGAGAGAAGGTACGGGGATGGAGGGCTCAGTTGGCTGCCAGAAAGGTAAGGGATTTTATTAGGACAGACTCAGCTTGATGACTCTGGTTGGAAGAGGTTTTATTAGGTTCTTTAATACTGCACCTGATTGGGATGGTACTAGATCCCAATGGCGGTGTGTCTTTTTCCAATTCTGGATGGGATGTGTCAAGTTCGCTTTAATTTGAAATTTTATGTTTGTTGTAAAATTTCAAACCGTAAATTTAACTTTTATATAAATGCACTGAAAAGTTTATGATGTGTAGATTTATTTATTTTTATTGTTTTTTGGCCTGTGTTTTTTTTAAGTAATCATGTCGAAATTTATAATTTATAAAAAAAAAAAAATAATAATCATTATTTTGGATTTTTTTGTTTTTTAAAAATCATTTTTTAATTTGGCTATAAGTTTTAGTGAAATCTTAATTTTGGGTTACTTAAATTGGCTATAAGACATAAATCCCCATTTATAGAGTGGGTTAATTTGGGAGCAATCTTTTTTTCTGAGTTCAGGCATGTTTTTCAGTAATGCAGTTTTAAATTTTTAGTAGATCTAGAAGTCTGATTCAATTTCTGAGTATTTGGGTTGGTTTAAAATGGGACAAAACTCCTATGATAAAGTTCTGAAATGCATGGAACTTTGATCCATGTCAAACTCGAGCTGCCCATGAAACGCTGACCTTCCTGAAAAAAGAGAAGATTGCTCCCTAGTTAACTTACTCCCCATTTATTTGATATTTAAACCCAAGTTTAAAGACATTCAACATGTGAATAATTGTACCTATGTTGTGAGCCTCATCTTATTTATAAAATAAAATCTTTAATAATTGAGTGAGAGTTTCGAAAACATTTTACATGTGAGGCAGAGTAAAATCTGTAATAATTGAATACGAGTTTCGAAAACATTTTACATGTGAGGCAAAATAAAGTCTTTAATAATTGAGTACAGTCTTTTCCATTTTTTTAGGAGTTTAAATCCATTTCGCAAGAGTGGTTCAAAAAATTATCTTTTAAATGTTAAAAAAATTATTTAAATATTATAAAATTTCAAAAAATATATATTTTCAACCATTAATTATTTCAATTTTTAAATATTCACGACTATCATATATACCATATTAAATAAAGACAGGAGTCTTATAGAGACTCCATATTCAACCTCTATTTTTTATTTTCAACATATAAAGATTAAAATAAATTCATTAGTATGAGTCTCACTTAATGAAAGCTTCACTAATAAGCTTGGAACACCTCATCTTTTTCAATCCTTGCTTCAATTCATGTGTTATGATCATTACGGATCCTTAAGCATATGAGAATTTGCATCATATTTATCTACAACATCTGCCCAAAACTGTAAGAGCAAACCAACATGCAATCTTATACTTCTTGCACGCTCCATGACTGTCATGTTCATCCTTTCTGACACACCATTTTCTTGTGGAGTTCCTGGAAGTGTCTTCTCTCTACGAATCCCATGGTATGAACAATAATCATCAAACTCCTTGTTGCAATATTCACCTCCATTGTCTGATCTGAGACACTTCAACATTTTTCCTATCTCATTCTCAACCAAAGCTTTCCATTTCTTAAAATATCAAAAACATCATATTTTTGTCGAATGCAATAAACCCAAGTTTTTCCAGTTGCGTCATCAATAAAAGTAACATAATAACAAAAGCCATCAAGAGATGATATCTGAATTAGTCCCCATACATATGTATGCACAAGCTATAACCTTTCACTCTTCTTTTATTTTCCGATTCTGAGAAATATGACTTTCTTTTGCTTTCCATAAACACAATGCTCACATAAATCCAAATCAATTTGTTTAAGATCTGGAAACAATTTTCTTTTGTGAAGTATCTACATCCTCTTCTCACTCATGTGTCCAAGCCTATGATGCCACAGTGTTGTATTCACTCTTGTATAAGCTAAAGAGATAGAAGAGTTAGTATTACCAGTGCATAAATACAATGTACATACCTTCTCTCATTTTGCTATCACCAATGATAATTTTGTGACCTTCCACACCTTGTCTGTAAATATGGATATACAACCTTCACTTGCCAACTGCCCTGTTGAAATTAGATTTTTCCTTAGATATGGAACATGTCTTACCTCTTTCAACAACCATTGGTTTCCGTTGCTTTGCTTTATTTTTACCTTTCCCATTCCAACAATTTTGCATGGTGCATCATTACCCAAATGAACATGTCCAAAATCACCTTGAACATAATCTAGAAAATGTTTCCTATGGGGTGTGGCATGAAATGAAGCCCCTGAATCTACTACCCAAGACTCAAAAATATTATCTACAGAAAGAATCAAAACATCTTGTAACACATCACCTGTTAAATTTGCTTCCTAATTTTTCTCCTACTGTCCATCTCTTTGTTTCTTTGGAGCTCTACAGTCTTTATTCATATGTCATTTCTTCCAACAATTCCATCACTCTAACTTTCCAAATCTGGATTTGGATCTGCCCTTCCTAGAATTCTCACGGTTCCCTGAGCCCTTTCCTCTATCCTTTTGTCTTCCCCTATTCTCCATGTTCAACGCATTACCTGATGTCTCACCTGTGATTTTTCATCGCATTTCCTCACTAAGGATAACACCAACAACATCATCAAATTTCAAAGTGTTTGAACTAGAGACAGAGTTACTTACAGTCGTGACCAAGCCGTTCCAGTTTTTTGGCAATGAGTACAAGATTAGAAGAGCCCTGACCTCATCATCAAAGTCCACTTTTAAAGAACTTAGTTGATTAGTAATAGTATTAAATTCATTTAAATGATCTGCAACAGACCCACCTTCTGACATCTTCATATTAAATAATCTCTTCATTAGAAATACCTTATTGGACACCTAAGGGTTTTTCATACAGTTTGGCTAATGCATCCATCAACTCCTTCATTGTCTTTTCTTTCGAAATATTGAAAGCCACCAACACTGTCAGGCTCAGTCGTATCGTTCCTAGAGCCTTTCTGTCAAGAATCTCTCAATCTTCATCATTCATGGTTGTCGGCTTCTTTGCTATTCCACCCAATGGTAGGAATAGATCCTTCTGATATAAATAATCTTCCATCTGCATCTTCCATAACTGGTAGTTTTGGTCGTTAAATTTATCGACCCTAAACTTTTCATCTTCCACCATTGCTCCCACTCGAACCAGGTACCCTCTTTTTCTGCGAGTTACCTTTCACTTTGATACCAGTTGTTAGAAAAACAGGATCCGGGAGCAATACAATAAAACAAATGCGGAAAAAAAAACACAGAAGATACACAATACAATAGAGACATAGATATACGTGGTTCACCCAGTGTGGGCTACGTCCACCTGAGAAATTTTCAGATCCTTCATTTATTATTATCTAGCAAATGAAGGGATACAACCTACAACACACCCACTATAACTTCCTCTTCTTTGACTCGTAGTCTCCTCACTCAGAATACTAAATTCACAATGATACATAGCCACAATACATTTCTCTCATAAAAGAGTGTTTCCTTCTAGGGAAAAAAAACTTAAATAACTTCTACCATCATATTTGTGACCTTATAATGAACGGTCCATATTTACAATGAAATTACAATATACATTTACAATGCAATTTTTCCTTCGGGGGCCTGCTTGCCCCCGGAACCCGCAGAGGGGGTAACCCTTCTCTGCACTCCCCCGCGTGGAGGAGTGTACATTCTTCCAGAGTGTAAAGTCTTCATGGGGTATAAACACGGCTGAAAACAAAGACCTCTGAATCAGGAAGATAATCAGGCTCCACAACCAACAATGACAAGGAATGACAATGCAAGGCAAGACAAGGCATGGCATGACAAGGCAAGGCATGTTGTGGGATGGCATGCCATGGAAAGTGAGGGCAATGCAAGGTGTGACATGGAAAGAAAAGGCATGGCATTGCATGGCATGGCATGGTATGACAAAGAAATGCAATGCATGGCATGGTGTGACAAGGTAAGGCATGGCAAGGCAAGACAAGGCATGACATGGCAAAGAAATGCAAGGCATGATATGGAATGGCAAGGCAAGACATGGCATTGCATAGCATGGCAAGTAAAAGCAATGCAAGGCATGGTATGGCAAGGCAAGGCATGGAATGTCATGGCATGGCAAGGAAAGGCAAGGCATGGCATACAGTGAGTGATGAAGAGTAGAGGAGAGAGATGGAGGGGGATACATTATGCCATAAATTGAGGGGGATACAGAGTGAGGAAGAGAGAGGAGTACATGAAAGTGAGAGAGGGGAGAAGAGGGATATAAGGGGAGGGAGGGAAAGAGCCAACAAGAGTAGAAGAGAGATTGAGAGTGAGATGAAGAGATAGAGGGATAGGGTAGAGAGAGAGGGAGGAGGGAAAGAAGGGGAGGGAGGGAAGAAGAGAGGTTGAGAATGAGATGGAGAGAGATAGAGAGGGAGGTAGAATGTGAGAGAGAGAGAGAGAGAGAGAGAGAGACTAACAACAAGGGGGGAGAGAGAGGAGGGGAGGGAGAGAGATGGGAAGAGAGAGGGGGGGGAGAGAGAGAGGGAGTGGGTGTGAGAGTGTGAGGCATGGTGATGCAAGGTCTAGGTCTAGATCATGGTCTAGGTCTAGGTCTAGGTATTTATATTCCTTGCCATGTCTAGGTCAAGGCCATTTCTTTCCTTACCATGTCTTTCCTTGCAATGTACCAAACTTGCTATTGTGTGAAAGTGTGAAAGAGAGAGAGGCAAACAAAGAGGGAGGTAGAGAGTGAGTGTTTTATAGTGTGGTATGGAGAGAGAGAGAGAGGGGAAGACATAGAGGGGGGCTAGAAAATGTGTGAGAGAGAGTGTGTGGGAGGGAGAGAGAGTAAG
>SNQJ01S0003607.1:36508-49641 GCA_010110895.2 Picea sitchensis
GAGGTTTATCATTTTTATTTAGTAGAAGTTAAGATTTACATTTTATCACTATAAAATTAGTTCAAATAAAATATTTTTTTTTATGAAAAGAGATTAAGTACAAATGCAATCAAAATTAATGTCAACAAAAAACAAAAAATGAACTTTTCCTACTTCTACATCATTGCAAACTCTTTATTGAAAGTCTTTTACTTTAACACAATTACAAACTCTTTTATAACTAAGATATTCAATTAATAATCTTTACACGATATAACACATTCAATTCAATCTTCCAATATTATCAGAAAATTACATCCTAGTATCTACCACTCTATTATATGAAAGATTAAACTTGAAGAAATTCCATAACCATAAATCTTTCTAACTCAAATCATGTCCAAGAGTAACTCAAATCATGTCAGAAAAAAATATGAAAAATTTATGTAACCATAACCCATTGAAAGATAGAGGAAAAGGATGAGTGAAACATCTCATATCATTTACTACAACCCTAATGTATGAAATATTAAACTTGAGGAAATTCCATAACCATAAATCTTTCTAACTCATAACATGTCCAAGAGTAAGAAAAAAATATGAAAAATTTATGTAGCTAACACACTGAAAGATAGAGGAAAAGGATGAGTGAAACATCTCATATCATGTCTAAGAGTAAGAAAAAAAAATATGAAAAATTGATGTAGCCGCAACACATTGAAAGATAGAGGAAAAGGATGAGTGAAATAGTATAGACTTGTAGAATTATTAATTTTTTTCATCAAGAAAGTAAAAAATGAATAAAATATGAAAAGCAAAATTTTATTTTTTCTTTTGGGTCTTCTATTATAAAAATTGTGTTTTCAAGTCAATGTAGATTAGATATATTGTGTATAACTAATGCACGAAGAAGTTGAATCAATTTTGTAAAAATATTAACATTGGAATGTACAATAATGACATGGCAATGAAATAACACCAATAAACCTATAGCAATAAGACAATTTCTAGAAAGTGTGCCAAATTGAATCAACACAAATCTAAACATATTATAGACTACATTTTTAAAATCTCCACTCTAATCTAAGTGCCTAAACTAAAATGACAAAAGACATATGCCTAAACTAAAATGACAAAAGACATATGGAGGAAACATGAATAGTTTGACTTACTTGAGAAAGAATGCCAAGATTTGTCAATAATGATATCCACCCTGCAAAAACTAAAATGACAAAAGACATATGGAAGGAAGCATGAACAATATGGAAGAATTGATACAAACAAGGTTGGATTTATCGAGAAACAATGTCAAGATTTGTCAACATTGATCTCCACCAAACATAAAATAATTGAAGGGTAGTCCATTACACTGGTTTTCTTGGAAAACACCCTCTTAGGTCTATCCTAAATAGTCAATAAGCAGATGATGGCTATTAAATCTACCCCCCACCCCATTCCTTCTTATGCCAGAGCAGAGAGTTCCAGATATTGGTTTATGATTTACCTGAAGTTCCCTGGTATTCCAAACCAAAACTGTGGGCCAGAAGCCGTATGGGCAATGTTTAACCATTGAAATATGTGCATCCATAAACAGAAAGGATTGAAGGGACAGCTGAAAAAACATCTCATACTTACTTCCACAAGTATTTTACTCTCTTGTTTTTTTAATGATCCAGTCACTATAAGTCCGGCACTTTCGTATCAAGTTTGCTTTAATTTGAAATTTATTTTATGTTTGCTGTAAAATTTCAAACCGTAAATTTGACAATTTGACTTTTATATAAATGCACTGAAAAGTTTATAATGTGTAGATTTATTTTTCTATTGTTTTTTTTTTAATAATTATTGTAAAAATTTGGCTATAATTTTTGTTTTTTTTTTAATAATCATAGCCAAATTTTTAGTGAAATTTTAATTTTGGATCACTTTTTAAGACATAAATAGGTACATAGTTGTGGTAAGTACAAAGACATAAATCCCTATTTATTTATGGAGTAGGAGTTGAGTGTTTTTTGTGGCAGGTCTTTTGTCCGTATGCAGTTTTGAATTTCTGATTAATTCAGAATTTTGGTTGATTTTCTGAGTATTTAGTTTGATTTAAAATAAAACAAAGTAAAATTCTTATATGCATAAAACTTTAATCATGTTAAACTCAAACTATCCCTAAAAATCTGACTTGATTCAAAACTTAAAAAAAAAAAACTTTTTTAAAAACTTTACTACGAATTAGCCTACTCCATTTGCTATTTTAGTCCAAGTTAGCCTACTCTATTTGGTACCTATGTTGTGGGCCTCATCTTATTTATAAATTAAAATCTTTAATAATTGAGTACGAGTTTCGAAAACATTTTACATGTGAGGCAAAGTAAAATCTTTAATAATTGAGTACGTGTTTCGAAAACATTTTACATGTGAGGCAAAATAAAGTCTATAATAATTGAGTACAGTTTAAACGTGTGAGGTAAAAGTGAATCTTTTCCTTTGTTTTAACGAGTTTAAATCCATTTCTCAAAGTGGTTAAAAAATTATCTTTTAAATGTTAAGTTTTTTTATTTAAATATTATAAAATTTCAAAAAAATTATATTTTCAACTCTTTATTATTTCAATTTTTAAATATTTATGATTATCATATATACCATATTAAATAAAAACATGAATCTATATTCAATATCTATTATTTATTTTCGACATATAAAAATTAAAATAATTTATATTTCTGTTGATTTGCATTTATTGTCTAAACTAATGTATACTTCTAGAACCTTAAATCCAACACATACCTCACATTAGTATAATCCTATTACCATATTAGTATATTCATCATTATGAGTTTCCCTTAATGAAAGATTCACCAATAAACTTGCAACACCTCATCTTTTTGAATCATTGCTTCAATTCAAGTGTTATTAATCACTACGGATCCTTATGCATATGAGAATTGACATCACATTTACTATTCATATTTAATGTGTTCAAATCATACACTTTTCATAATGACATTTCCCTTTTTATCTTTGCTTTTGCTTTTGTTTAATAAAATAATTATTCAAGGGTTATGAGTGTAAATTGTAATGGCATTAGAAACTTATCAACAAGTATAACTACAAATTTATGTTTCAATGACTAAGGAAATGTTGATTTATATTATTTTATTGCATTAATATTGTTATGGGTTTTCTTCTTTTTTTTGTTTGTTAGTTTGTCCGTAAAATGTGGGACTAACCTGTGACTAAGAAATCGTGACTCGAGGGCATCTAAGCCATCAAAATCACTCGGGGATCGCACCCAGCCTGAGCCACACCAACCCTTAACATGGTTGGATTTTTTGTCCCCGTGAGTTTCGAACCGGTGACTTTAACATCACAGAGCATCTTAACAACACACTCTGTCACCGACTGTCGTACACCTCGGGGACCAATGTTATGGGTCTTCTTGTTATCAATGATGGTATGGTTATAACAATGGTGCTTAAAATTTGGTTGTTTTTTAAGCACATTTGTTGACCTCTGGACCACTTAGTATGTACCTCATGGCATCCTCATTATTGCAATAAATACCTAATGTAAACAAAACATATTTAACTAATACTTAAATGTAAAATCTCTCAACAATCCACCAATCTTTAATGGTTGTACTCAACTTCATGGTAAAGATAATGCAGAGTTTTGTTTTGTTTCACGTAGATGGTTGTTAATGATTTTGTTTGGGTAAAAAATATTTTTTAAAATCAAAGAATTTTTCTAACTTGTATGTTCTTAGCTAAGTTAAAATATGAACTTACACAAATTGGACCTTGTGAACATAACCAAACCTAAATTTGGGATCACAATAGTGAGAATTGCGATTTTGTTCCTTAAGTTTTTGCATCATCAAATCCTATCTCTTTTGTTATATAGATTGATCATTCCCATTTTCTTGATTCTATGCATCTTTATTTATCATGCAATCTTTCACTTTCTTCTCAGTGTTTCTAGAAACATTAACATTAGTTCGATGATACTTTGTGCATCAAATATTTTGAGATTTCCCCATAGCACTCTTTCCTCATGCCTCATTCTAAGCCCAAGATCAATGATATATATCCTCCATAGAAAAAGTTTTGATACTTGACTGGGATTCTTAAGCAAGTGGAGGTTTGCGAGATAAAGTGAAAAATCAATAAAGAATAACATACTTAGCAATGTCGATGAATAATTTCCTTTAGCTCTATGTATGTATGGATTTTATAAAGGTTCAACCATATATATCCTAGCCTAAATAATAATCCATAGATGCAATCATGCTACATTTACATGTTCCTAGAGGCTTGTAAAGTAGGTAGGCTCCACACTCCTCCCCCCCTCCCAACTCTTATAGTGTTTTGATATAATTATCACCCTTTGATGCAGGTGCATTGAGAGTATGGTTACAGGTAAACCAAAGAAAACCTGGGATGATGATCTATGATGATGTAGGGGGAGGAAAAGGTATAGGTATGAAGACATGCGATGGAATAATGGTTGATGAACCATGCACGAGAAAAAGGTTTCCTAGAGAATTAGTGGATACAGCGGTTGGCAACCCATGTACTTTGGTGGATGGTGATATTTTTATATGGAATTCAACAATGTTTATATTTGTAGGTACAAGAAGATGAACAAGGATGAAGAACGAAGAAGTCCAAAGATGGCAAAAGACAAAGAGCAATGAAGTGGAAGTCACAAGTATTTGTTAAAGGAGAGTATGATTAATTATAGAAGTCTCCTTGAGAGTGAGAGAAGTTAGAGATGGAGATCTATTGATAGATTCATGGAGATATTATGGGAAGAGTTATGGAGGTAGTTATGCATTTGGTTTGAAAGAAATATCTAATTTTGATATAACTGTTATTGTCACTTGTAACTATATAAAGAGATCATTTGTACAATAGAAAACACACAATAATGTTTTGATTAATAAAATTCCCCTTGTTGGTGTACCTTGCTTTTTAAATTTGTATTTTTATTTGATGAAGGTTATATGTGCGTTTGTATTTTTAAGATGCACCATTTTGGTATTAGAGTGCATGGTTGTAGTCCATGGAATTTTTTGTTGTGTGTATGAGGAAGTGATTGTGTGGCATGATTATGTGTCTCTAGAATGAACACATACCAATTTCCATGTGTTGGAGAGCTGTATGAAACAAATATCTAGAATGGTGATTCCATGTGATATAGACCAGACGTTACTGCTTGAGTAGTGTTGTGATCAGTGTTGTGATCTTCTACGTGAGAAGACATTGAGGTTAATAGGAAATATGGAATATTGGTTGGTTGCTCGTGCTTGCATAAATCAACCTTGAGGTGTGCCTATTATACCAAGCAATGTCAAAATGAAGTGTACATAGGCTGGTGCATAGCCTCTGGCAGACTGTAAGAAATCTACCTGCACTTAACTATTGGTTGTATGAGTTTGGAAAATTTGTATACTATTGTGTTTCTTGTGCATTGATCTATTCACTCAAGAAGAGTTTCTTAATGGGATATTTTGCATGGAAGAGTGCACCAACAATTGAAGGCATTCATTAAAGTTCCCAGAGAAAGAATCAACCACCCAAAAGCTTCGAGAGTCAGATTGCCATTGCATGTGACATGTTCAACAATTTACTCGTGTAAGTCCACTAGTGTATGGAGAGATATAATGGTCCAACCTGATATGTTTGTTGCTAGAGTAGAATCTGTGTATGGATGATAGATTTGCAAATTGAAAAGGTTGTTCAATTGTGCAACTGAGAAGGTCATGTCTCACCCAAATTCATTTATGGAGCATGAGTTGTATCACCATGAATAAGTGTGATTCTCATATGTAAAAAGAAAGAAAAGATCATTGGAGTATTGTTGAAAGAGAAGGCCTATATCTATGGAGGTCCGACATGGCTAGATAAAGATGAAGCGGTTTGAGAAGCTCTTTGTGGTGGTGTGATTGATTTGCAATCCTTGGCGCGGGTGGAAGAATTTGTGTGAATGGAAGTGTTGGATGGAAGATATTCAACATCTTTATTCTTTGTTTGATGTTTTCTTGGAGAATAATTTGATATCCTTGTAGATATTGAGAAAACACAATATCACAGGCACAAGGAAACAACTGCAAAAACCAACAACCTTCTACAAAAAGAGACACTGGTCTTATTGATCTACTTGCTGATTACATTGAAGAGCTCCTCTATTTATAATAGGCCGAGAGGAGACAACATTGATGAAGGTATATGGATAACTCTCTCATGAAGTAATGAGACAAGTAGATGGATGGGGAATTTACCCACTCCAGTGATAATTCAAAGAAGCACATGCTGATTATCCAGTAAATGGATAGCTCTCTCATGAATTAATGAGACAAGTAGATGGATGGACAATTTACCCACTCCAGTGATAAGTCAAAGAAGCACATGGTGATTATCCATAAACATCCAAGAAGGATGACATATCCTACCTATCCTAGGTAAACTTATACATCAACACCCCCCCATAAGTGCAACTTAGGGAAGTAAAAAAAACAAAATATATGGGTCATGGATACTAGGCCTACTAAGGTACCCAATAAAAACTCTCATAAGTGGAGAAAAGGAGAAAAGCCGTAGGAAAAAACTCCTCCCTTAAAGAGAGAAAACAACATAAAAATGAAGGTATGAGGTCTTAAGATAACCCCCAGAGACAACTTATTTGACCCCAATAATCAATCGTAGTTGTAGAAAGCGAGGTGATGCCAAAGGTTTAGTGAAGATGTCAACAACTTGCGCTTCAGTAGGCAAATACTCCGGGTTGAGAACACCATCCTGGATGAGTTGGCGAATGAAGTGCATGTGGATCTCAATGTGTTTGGTCTATTGATGTTCCACTCAGTTGCGAGAAATGTGTATGGCACTCTGATTATCACACCAAGGAGTGGCGGGACGATCCTATTGAATGCCAAACTCTGTAAGGATCTGTCGAAGCCAAATAACCTCCTGACTTGCAAGAACTACAACACGATACTCAACTTCCGCAGAGGATAAAGCAATTGCAGATTTCTTTTTACAAGACCATTTAATAGTTGCGGATCCAAGACAATAGACAAATCCAAATGTGGACTTTCGATCATCAACCGAACTAGCCCAATAAAAGTCAATGAATCCCACAAGCTGAGAAGCATTAGAAGAGTACTAAATACTAAAATTGGTAGTACCATGAATGTACCTCAGAATGCACTTTTTTGCCTTCTAGTGACTCTCATGAGGATCTTGAGATAACCGAGAGACAAGTCCTACTGCAAAAGATATGTCAGGATGTGTATGAGTCAGATACAACAAACTCCCAATCAGTTGTCAATACAATGAAGGATTAACACATGGTGAGGAGAAACTAGCAGAAAGGGTGACTTCTGACTGAAATGGAGTAGGGGCAGGTTTAAAATCAACCATGCCAAAACGTTGAAGTAAATCAAGTGCATACTTCTGCTGAAAAATGGAGATTCCTTCAGAAGGCTGAAGAATTTGGAGACCAAGAAAATAATGCAGAAGCCCTAGATCTATCATATCAAATTGTCCCATCAATGCTTGTTGAATACTCTGAATCATAGATGAAGAACTCCTGGTGAGAATTAAATCATCCACATATAGAACTGTTGGCACAGGGGTAGACCCAGGGTTCAATGCTTCAACAACGCACCAACAAAACCCTAACTACCGGCCCTTTCGACAACACCTGCGAAGCAGATGAAGTCTCACTCGAGGTAGATGCAGGGGGGTTACAGGACTCAAGTGACTACAACCTAGCTGGGACATAGATATGTGATTACAATACTTAATAGAGCACTTAGCAGTTAACATTCATTATTATTTTTCCCTTATCCACTTCACAGGAGAAAACCCTAATTACAGAACAATGCAGTATTCGACAAGATCTAACACATCCAAGCACTTAACATATAGAAATAGATCCAATCTAGTATTCATTCACATTACTAAGCATTATGCTACTATATCAGATGCATCTAACATATATTGATATACTAAGCAAACTCCAATAACAACCATAATGCACAAAGAAACCATAACACAGGATATACGTGGTTCACCCCCAACACGGGGCTACGTCCACCAACTCTTCGTCTTCTTTATTATCTTTTGGCAATCTCCTTACATGAACAAAACATCAAAACCCACTCCACATAGGATAGGAGATCTGCGTGCACCTCACTAGATCCTCCTTTTCCGAGTCAGGTCACAGCACAGAGCCTCTTTACAGTCACTTGCACTTAGCTCTGCAAGTTCTCAACACATAGTATGCACAAAGATAACTCAATCACATAGATCCAACTACTTACATCACTTGCACTCAGCACAATATAACACTTAACACCACATCTCCCTTACTTACATCGTCTAGCTTTCTATTTATACATTACAAAAAGGGCCTAAGCATGGGTAAACCCATGGGTCGACATCGCATACCCGTTACATAAATACAAAACTCGAAAAGTCCGCAAAAGGGGGGCGATATCTCGCGATCTCCGCTTCGTCTGGCGCTCCATCTTCGATCAGTCAGTCGAAGTCCAAAAATTGGTCAAACATGACCAGTGTTTCCACAAAACCTGGTCAAGGGCCAACAAGCCCCCAACACTCACCTGTGACTCGTCCCGAGACACTCTGATCTGGGTAACTCTACCTCGAAGGCCTCGAGTTTGGCTTGAGCTGCTTTGACCTGCTGCTTCGCCAGAGCCTCATGCTCGATGAACTCCTGGATAAATTTCTTGGTTGCATGTCCTTCCAATCGTTGTTCAACTGAGGTGACCACTTGTTCTAGTTCTGCACCTCGTCCTTCAATTTCCTCAAAAAGTGTGCAAGCTTCATCTTGCACTAGCTGGAGCTTCTGAGTCACTTCCATGACCTTGCTCTGGATGCCATGGACCTACTGCTGAACCATGTGCTATTCTTGGGACCTTTTTATCCTCTCGACCACTGATAATGGCTTCAACTACGCTTGCGTTACTGTTGCTTGTTTATTTTCCTCCTGGAGCTATGACTCCAGTGTCCTTAGTTCAGGGTCCTCTACAAGGTGCTCATAGGTCTGCGCACTTTGACTGTTGAGTTGTTTGCATTCTAAGGCCAATGCCTTGATTCTATGGACTGCGCTCCGGGTAGTTTCTTCCCTTAAATTGGTCTCGCACTTCCCGCGGAGTGCTTGGCACTACTTGTAATTCTAGTTCTTTTACTCTTTGATGGAGCTGTTGAATGGCTTCAACAAGCTTCCCCACCTGACTCTCCACTGGGTATTCTTCCATTTGTTCTAAGCCCGTTATAGAGTGAAGTGCTCTAGTGACTGTTTCTTTAACTCCAATCTTCTCTACGAACAGTTGTTCTTTCTCATTCTGGATCTGCACTCTATCCTCTGCAAACTTTTCCTGGAGGTCATCTTTTTCTTGCTGTGCAACCCGACGTTGCTCTATGGATTCCTATTTTGCTTGCTTCAGGGCCTCTATGGCCTGTTATTTTTCCTCTTGGACATGACGAAGGCGTGCTTCTGTCGAGTCTGCTAATCTGCGTAGCTGGGCAAGCTCATCTCCGAACTATGTTCCTTCTGATGACGATGGCGCCGTAGACACTGCACGGCTGAAGTAGAGGGATTGTTGTACCCCTTTCAGCTCTGCTGCAATCCTATCATACATGGTCTCCTATTTTTCTTCGTTGTGCTGTAGAATGTCTTCTGAGGTATCCGATACAGCGATGATGATGAGGTCAATGTCATCCACCGTTAGAACAGTCTGAAATGACAGTTTATTTTCTTTTGACTTCTTCCGCGATGTAGGTTTCATGGGGGAAACCTTTCTTTTCTTGGATGTCTCAGCTTCATCAAGGGGATCCCTAGGCAGTGTTACTTCGCCCTGCTCTAGTTTGTCTTCTTTCCCGTCATTCTCTTCCTTGTCTACTTCGTCACCTCCTCCCCCACCAGGTGAATCTGAAGCAGTCTCTTCTGATGCATTGTTCGGCTCCTGTACCTCTTCCTTATTTTTCCTTTTGCTACTGCTGGGTGCATCATATTCTTCGCGAGTGACCACAGGACTGCCGATGAGGTCGGGGTCGGAGAGTTATCCCTGGTCGACTGGTATGAGGAACTCTACGGGCCATTCCTTAGTTATTTCTTCCATTTCCTCCTCTATGAGCTTATAGTAGGATTGAAGCTCTTCTTTTTGTTCGTCTTTGCGCTCAATGATATAAATAAAATGTCTATCTGCGTGAAACTTACAAATGGATTGAACCTGTGTAGGGCGTTCAACGTCATACGAGGGAAATACTCAATAGCCCTCTTCAACTGCATGTAATAGGTGTGGAACACCGTGTTTGACTGCCATTGTTAATCCATGTCGCTTGAGTATTGGAGCGTAGTGAACTTCGCAGCGAGGGGTTCAAACAGGTCAATTTCAAGGAAGGTCGCTCCTTCCAACATCTCCCACACAATGAAGGCGATGAGGATCAACAACCAGCTGAAATGGAACTCATAGCCCTGATCCTGAGCTTCGCGACAGTCTTTCTCTAACTGGTTGACGAGGTAGCTCACCCAGTTCATTTGTAGTCCTTCAATGCATTTTCCCACGAGGTCAACAACGAACTCTGTGACATGCGTGGGTTTTTTCTTCCTTGCTAGCTTACCAGTGATCAACTGGAAGGCTAGGCGCGCTGCGCCATTCTGGATGGAAGCTACCTTGTAGCCTCGCTTCCCCTTCTCCACATCGCCATAGGTGTCTTTGATTTTCTACGCCAGGGCGCGATCTGCAACCTTCCTTGGATAAAAGTCTTGTGGGTTTGGTCCTTGCATGCTTAATCCGGTGATCCGATGGATCAACGTCGGATCAACAGTGATGTGTCTATCCAACCACAAATAACCGCCATGGAAGCAAGACAGAAGGAGTTTAACGCACGCGTTAACCTCCCGATGCCTTCCAAAATGGGGTATCTTCATTACGTTAAGGATGGTGGACCTCGCAATGTCCATGTAACACACCCACTATCATAATTTAAAACAATTTGGAGTAATCTCCCACAAATGAGAAATCTCCACAAACCTGCATTAGCGAGATACCAATCCCTGGTTCAATATCGGGATTCGGGGTTTCCCATAACAAGGATTCGGCGCATATTGAATCCCGAAATCCCGATCTCCGATTTCGCGATATGTTTAGGTCTTAATTAAACCGTCATTAATTAATTCTTTTAATCGCAGATTTAGAGTTAAATTAATTGCGTCGGCTTTCGGGGTTCGCGATTTCGTAGGGCATGGACGCCTTGTCCACGAAACTCGCGATATCCCGATACCCGATGCCACCTGTCCACCGTGGACTCTTCCGTGGGCCCCACTGTCCCTTGGCTTATCGAGAAATCACATTTCACGATTTCACAACCCTTGTTGCTATGTTCCGGGACTCCCGATATCCCGATGCCCGATGAATCCCTCTTGTGGAGCTTTCACTGATGGTGCTAGATGACTGCCACGCGTCATCGAAATGAACGGCTCAGATCTCGTCGAGAAATCCCGGATCACGATTTCCTGTTGCTCAATTTCCTTACCCTCGAAAACTCCGACGGATTTGACTCCTGGTCAGGATTTCCTCCGACGGTGTAGATCTCTACCACGTGTCCACTGAACGGACGGTCCCGATCTTGTCGGTAAATCGCGGATCGCGATTCTGTGTGGCAAGAGTTCTATGTATGCGAAAAATCCGATATGCCGAACCCCGACTCCTGTAGATCCACGGACACGCGTCCCTCAAATGATGGATGGTCCTGATTACCCTTCGCTGTTTCGGGGTTTTCAATACCAACGTGCCTATGTCTTCGGAATTCCTGATTTTCCGATGGGGCCAAACGCCGATGGTCCTCGATGGTTGCCACCTGTCCCACAGATGGACGGTTCACATTGTATCGGAAAATCGCGTATCGCGATTCCATGGTGCACGAGTTGCATGACTCCGGAAAGCCCGATATCCCGAACTCCGACTCTCTGGGATCTCTCGCCATGTGTCTCTGCTGTTTGGAGGGCTCAGATCCTATCAGGAAATCGCGGATCACGATTTCCTATTGCAACGACTCTACACTCCTAAATTCTCCGATGGGTGAAATCTTGATGCCTCCCAGAACGCCGACACGTGTCCTGCCGAGATCAACGGCTAGGATACGTTCTCGGAATTTCGAGAACCACAAGGCCTCGATTCTCAGACTTAACAAAACCCCGATGACTCAGATTTCCCGATGACTCTCCCGGGACTCCTCCTATGCGCGCCTGGGCTTAAACCCCGCGCAACTTTTCTAGATCTAACGGCTGACGGGATTTTGTCAATCTTCTCCGTAAGGTTCTGACCGTCGGTTTCTTCCTCCTTGAAGGCCTTCTCGAGAATGGCTAAGTATCCCTTCTACAAGGGGGAATCTCTACTAGAAACCTATTCCAGGGCTTTCCTGGAGACGGATAGAGGAAAATAGCTTCCCGAGGACGGGTTGGGTGCCTAACTTGGCTCAATCTAAGCATAACTAGACTTATTGATCAACGTAAGTCGTGCATGGTTTCCTCTGTGATACGCATATATCAACTTATTCATATCACACACTACGCGGACACTCTCATGCTGTAATCCTTTACAACTTCATAGTTCTATGAGTTAATATCTACTCCTTATCATCAAGTACTACATAGACATTCTTACACAGGAAACATTTACAATTCCACAAGTCTATGAACATATGTGACAACATATAAATTTCAAGATGCAATATGAGCACAAACACTTATCAGAATTAACTTCAGCAATGGAAGCAACTACTGAGAGGGGTGCTCGTTTCCACCCAACCGTAGGCGTAGTGACTCCTAATGGATTTACCACTAGCCACCCCCGAGCTGAGACCACGACGTTCTGAGACTGCGTCTCCCTGTCTGCCAGTGACCAGGAGCGAAGGTTGCAATCCTCCCTCTCTGCGATCACTCACTCTGCGTAGAATTTCCAGAGTTCCCCTCGCATCTCCTCCTTCTCAATCGCTTCTGCCATACGCCTTATCCTCTCACGAGGTTACGTGTGGCACGATTACCCTCGCGCTGGTCAGTCATGATGGCTCTACGGATAGGCGGTTCACCTCCCCATCCCTCATCAAGCCATCAACCTACCATCCTGCAAG
>SNQJ01S0003607.1:49651-74976 GCA_010110895.2 Picea sitchensis
CTTATCCATCATTTCTTTCAATTGCAATTTGAGTTCAAATAATTCAGGCATGCTCATCCGATAGGGTGTTCTAGACACCGACACCGCTCCCGGTGTGAGTTCTATCGAGAAGTCAATGTCTCTTCTCGGAGGTAGACCCGGTACCTCTTTCAGAAATACATCTCTGTACTCTCTTAGGATAGGGTGATCATCGGGGCTTGGTTTAGCGCCCTCGATTATTTTCAGGACCTGTATTGCATATAGGGGACATCCCTTTCGGCAATACTTTCTCATTTGCAGGGATGATATTTGTCTCACCGAGACCGGTTTTCGGACCCCTTGGAGGGTTATCCTTTGTCCTTCTTTGTTCACACACTCTAAGGTTTTATGGTAACAGTCCAATTTAGCTTTATGGGCGGCCAACCAGTCCATACCAATCAACAGGTCGTATGACCCCAGCGGTAATACATTAAGGGTTGCTTGGGTGGGGAATTCACCCAACATTAACTGGCAGACTGGTATGGCCTCTACCACCTTTCTTTTGGTGCCAGTGGCTAACTGTACTAACCATGGCTTAGTTTGTTTTTGTGGCTGTAGCTTACACTTATCAACAACTTTAGGGGATATATAACTCAAATTTGAACCAGGGTCAATCAAAACAGATAGCAGATGGTTGAAGATCATACCTTCTATTTCCACCACTGAAGCTTGGTGGTCAGCTTGGTTATTATCCAAGGCTGCATAGATCCGCGACACACTCCTTGCCACATCATTGACCGTAGTAGCTTCCTGCATGTTATAAATTTTCCGACTGTTCTGTTGTCGGAGTGGACAGTCTCTCTTGAGATGATCTCCTATGCAATCCCAACATTCCAAAGGTTTTCTCCTTGGGTTATTAGTATTTACTGGTATGGGTCCAAAAGTTTTATTTCCGTCCGCCGAAGGAAATTTCTGCTGGAGTACACTCTGGGTTGGAAAGTTCATTCCGTGGTTCTTCTTGTAGTTCTTAAATCCTAAGGATTTGCTCCCCTTCTTCTGAAATTTTGAGCCACTCTTCTGTTTCCAGTCTCCACGAGACTCTGCCCGATGTCCATATTGTTCATGACAATATGTTGCCTTTTGTATAGTGTCTTCTAGGGTCTTTGGCTCGTCGAATTAAATTCGGTTTCAGTATTCTTTGGGTATCCCACTGATGAAGCACTGTGCCTTAGCCTTCTTTGCTTTGATGTAGGGTACATATCTCAATAAGTCGAGGAATTTGTTGACATATTCCTCCATAGTAAGTTGTCCTAGTTTGAGTTCATAAAACTCTTTAGCCTTCTCGTCGAAATACCTTTCCGACAAATACTTCTTTCGGAAGTACTTCTCAAACTGTTTCCAAGACAGGTCCTCCTCGCGGACCCCTTTCATATTCTTAAGGTCTTCCCACCAAATGGAAGCCTTTCCGTTCAGATTGAAAGTGGTTACTCGGGCCTTCAAGGTCTATGAGAAATCATGGACTCTGAAATATTTCTTCAGTCCAAGTAGCCACGTCTCAACTTCCTCTCCCTTCTTTATCTCACCGTCGAAGGAGGGAGGTTTGGCCTTTTTAAACTCCTCAAATTTGTGTCTCTTGGAAGTCTTTTGCTTCTTCTGTTTACTGTGAGAATAGGGACTGGTCCTGCTACTGGAAGAGCCTTCTGAATCGCCAGCTTCCTTCTCAGTGGAATCGTCTGGCATTGGTCCTTTACCTCTAGGGTGGACCTTTTTGGATGTGCTTCTTTCAGTGTGGCCACTGAAACGACCACGATCATGCATCTCAGGTTCATGCTGCATTTGTCGTTGTAGGTCAGATAGGCTCTGCAGTAGAACTGCATTAATTTCGGTTTGTTTTTCTTGTTCTTTCATCATCCTTTCATTATCGGCCTTGCAACTTTGCAATTCGACCATGAGACTCCTCACCGTCTCATCTAAGTCTGGAGGGGTTCCTATTGCTCTTCTTTCATCAGAATCCTTGTCTTTGTTGTGGGAGCCTTCTCCCACCTCTTGGTGAGTCACCATACTATGCGTTTGTAGATTCCCACGGTTGATCGTCCGCTTGAGTGAGAAGACAAATGCTGGATATTAGTTAAGAATTAAATACATTTTATAATTTGTGCATAATTCCATAATTCTTTCACATGCATACACAGTCGGGTGCTCATATTCCAAGTTTTTAATCCTGGATAAGATAGTTAAGTCAGGGGTTACTCCTCATAGGAGTGTTTCATATGAGGTTTATGTGCGACTGGTGCATGAGTCCAATCAGGACGAGTGTTGTAACCATGCTCTGATACCACTTTGTAACACACCCACTATCATAATTTAAAATAATTTGGAGTAATCTCCCACAAATGAGAAATCTCCACAAACCTGCATTAGCGAGATACCAATCCCTGGTTCAATATTGGGATTCGAGGTTTCCCATAACAAGGATTCGACGCATATTGAATCCCGAAATCCCGATCTCTGATTTCGCGATATGTTTAGGTCTTAATTAAACCGTCATTAATTAATTCTTTTAATTGCAGATTTAGAGTTAAATTAATTACGTCGGCTTTCGGGGTTCGAAATTTCGTAGGGCATGGACGCCTTGTCCACGAAACTCACGATATCCCGATACCCGATGCCACCTGTCCACCGTGGACTCTTCCGTGGGCCCCACTGTCCCTTGGCTTATTGGGAAATCGCATTTCGCGATTTCACAACCCTTGTTTCTATGTTCCGGGACTCCCGATATCCCGATGCCCGATGAAGCCCTCTTGTGGAGCTTTCACCGATGGCGCTAGATGACTGCCACGCGTCATCGAAATGAACGGCTCAGATATCGTCGGGAAATCGCGGATCGCGATTTCCTGTTGCTCAATTTCCTTACCCTCGAAAACTTCGACGGATTTGACTCCTGGTCGGGATTTCCTTCGACGGTGTAGATCTTTACAACGTGTCCACTGAACGGACGGTCCCTATCTTGTCGGTAAATCGCGGATCGCAATTCTGTGTGGAAAGAGTTCTATGTATGCGAAAACTATGATATGCCGAACCCCGACTCCTGTAGATCCACGGACACGCGTCCCTCAAATGATGGACGGTCCTGATTACCCTTCGTTGTTTCGGGGTTTTCAATACCAACGTGCCTATGTCTTCGGAATTCCCGATTTTCCGATGGGGCCAAACGTTGATGGTCCTCGATGGTTTCCACCTGTCCCACAGATGGACGGTTCAGATTGTATCCGAAAATCACGTATCGCGATTCCATGGTGCACGAGTTGCATGACTCCGGAAAGCCCGATATCCCGAACTCCGACTCTCCGGGATCTCTCGCCACGTGTCTATGCTGTTTGGATGGCTCAGATCCTATCGGGAAATCACGGATCACGATTTCCTATTGCAAGGGCTCTACACTACTAAATTCTCCGATGGGTGAAATCCCGATGCCTCCCAGAACGCCGACACGTGTCCTGCCGAGATAAACCGCTAGGATACGTTCTCGGAATTTCGAGAACCACAAGGCCTCAATTCTCAGACTTAACAAAACCCCGATGACTCAGATTTCTCGATGAATCTCCCGGGACTCCTCCTATGCGCGCCTGGGCTTAAACCCCGCGCAACTTTTCTAGATCTAACGGCTGACGGGATTTTGTCAATCTTCTCCGTAAGGTTCTGACCGTCGGTTTCTTCCTCCTTGAAGGCCTTCTCGAGAATGGATAAGTATCCCTTCTACAAGGGGGAATCTCTACTAGAGACCTATTCCAGGGATTTCCTGGAGACGGATAGAGGAAAATAGCTTCCTGAGGACGGGCTGGGTGCCTAACTTGGCTCAATCTAAGTATAACTAGACTTATTGATCAACGTAAGTCGTGCATGGTTTCCTCTGTGATAAGCATATATCAACTTATTCATATCACACACTACGCGGACACTCTCATGCTGCAATCCTTTACAACTTCACAGTTCTATGAGTTAATATCTACTCCTTATCATCAAGTACTACATAAACATTCTTACACAGGAAACATTTACAATTCCACAAGTCTATGAACATATGTGACAACATATAAATTTCAAGATGCAATATGAGCAAAAACACTTATCAGAATTAACTTCAGCAATGGAAGCAACTACTGAGAGGGGTGCTCATTTCCACCCAACCGTAGGCATAACGACTCCTACTGGATTTACCACTAGCCACCCCCGAGATGAGACCACGACGTTCTGAGACTGTGTCTCCCTGTCTGCCAGTGACCAGGAGCGAAGGTTGCAATCCTCCCTCTCTGCAATCACTCACTCTGCGTAGAATTTCCAGAGTTCCCCTCGCGTCTCCCCCTTCTCAATCGCTTCTGCCATACGCCTTATCCTCTCGCGAGGTTGCGTGTGGCATGATTACCCTCGCGTTGGTTAGTCATGATGGCTCTATGGATAGGCGGTTCATCTCCCCATCCCTCATCAATCCATCAACCTACCAGCCTGCAAGGCATTTATTTCAGGGCTAGCGAGCCACTTTAGGTTCTCCGGGCCAGTGGAGTCCAAATACGGTATTTAATTCTTGGTGGAAGTTAACACCCCTTTTCCAGGTGCCCTCCACCACCATCGTGGTCTCTTTTCTGCACATCCCCTCTCAGCAGTTCTGCAATAAATTCAACTGTTATTTACAATCATTGACCTCTTCCTGCAGGTCCATTTACATCACATATTCATACTTATGAGTTTTTCCATAGTCCTTGGCCAGTTCAGTTATATTTACAATATGGGGGAAACAGGGTGTTACAGTCCATGGTCCATGGTTGGGGGATGATCTTTGACTTCGTCCCCTTGGTCTTGGTCAAATACTTATGTGGGGCTAGCATGCCATGGTTCTTGCGATCTTCCACGTTGAAGTCACTGATCTTCAAAGTCATAATATGTCCCAATTGCAGTCCCACTGTGCATATCCCCTTCGAGAGGTACACAGTGATCAAAGTGTAGTCGAAGTCCCTCGAGACACTGTCACGACTAACCGCGCCAACCAGAGGTAGAATATATTCAAGCAAGATATATGGGATGAGTTTCGCATTTGCCAAGTCATCACGATGTTTGGTACATTTCTCAGCAGCGGGTCGACTAGACCGATGTTGCTCAGTTGACGAGGATGCTTCCAATCTTTGCGTCGATGAAGCTTGTATGCCTGGGGACATCACCTTTTCAGCCACGAGGTCTGTTAGGATCTATTCAACGGACTTTTCTACTACGCTCAAGTCGTTCGACATACACGCTCGAGATATGATATCTCCGGTCGATGAGCAAACACTCAATGTAACAGAATGGATGATGAGCTCTCAATAAGCACTGCGCGAAAGAAACTAGTTCTTTGTGGGCTCGGATAATCACAATTGGCAAAAGTGTTCGTGGTGCAACGCTCAACGAGATAAATAGAAAATGTCATAACGAACTCTTCTAACGGGCAGGAACGCCTCAATCAATGCAATTACATCCGTTATAGCGTGGTCCCAATGGTGCAATGGTGAACGTTTCGGCAATAAATGTGTTTCTAGCCGTTCTGGAGCATCATTCTAACGGTCAGGACGCCTCCAACGGTCATATTTCTTCGTCGTGGCGAAGTGTCAATATATGTTGTTCTAATATCCCGACGAAGTTCCAGTTCTTCTAATATTCCTTCTGCGAAGTCCTCTCTGGAACTTCCTGCAAGTTTTTTTGCTTTCTTCTTGCTGAGCTTTCTAGCTTTCTTTCCTGTGATTTGAGTCACTGGTTTCCTCTTTCCATTATTGTTCTTATCTCCTGTTGGCATAGTAACTTCGCACTGTGGAGGTTCTTTCTTAGGGTTTGAGGGTAATACTTCTTCTCTTTTTGGGGTAGGTGCTCTACTCTCCTTTATGGACAAGGGTTTCAAGTCTTCCTGTGTTCTTTCAACTTTGACGACCAAGTCTCTGGTCCTTAGTAGCTTTGAATTGTACTCTTGTTCTTCCAGTAAGTGCATTATTCTCCTAGCCATAAACTCTCTTAGTTCTTGTTTTTTCTATTCTAAAGCTTCCTCTTCTTGTTTCCTTTGTATATGATCTTTCTCAACCCAAGTTTTTCCTAGCAAAATAGCAAATGCGGCGTTGTTCTCAACAAACTTAACGACCTCAAATTCTTCTTTTGTTGAAGTGACATGAACACTCATAGGTATCTGGGTAAGTATTCCACATAGGTTTATCATCTTCCCTTTAAAAAATCCTATTCCTCCCAATGAAGGAACCATAGCAGGTTTTCCCAAAATTTCCCAAGTTCTTTCTGTCATGATATTCACCTGTGTTTCCTCATCCAGAACACAGTCTATGTCGAAGTATCCTATTCTTGTTTCTATGCACTCTTTCTCTTTTAAGGCCTATGATAAGTTGATGTCTCTGTGATCATTCATGGTTTCTTTCATCTACAATAACACAGTCTCTAATTCTTTCTTGTTCTTGAGCATATTCTTAGTCTCTTGACCTTCCTCATGGTCTTCTTGTCTCATGTTCATATTTTCAACTTTGGAAATCATTATAGGGAAATCCAAAACTTCATGTCTAGTAGCCTTACAACAAAGGAAAATATGACCTCGATCAGGGCATTCCTTAACAAGATGTCTCAGTCTTCTACAATTATAACAAATAGTCAATCCTCTCTTTCTCTTGAACGATTCCCAACCTTTCTAGGATCCTGCATCCATTTGTTAGTCCAAACATTATTTCTATGCATAGGAATAACATATCTTTCATTAGTTATATCATATATATTCATATCAAATCTTCTTTCTTCTAGTTGTGCCCTAGTTTTCAGACTAGGACAAAATCTATCAAACATACCTAGATCCATTCTTTTGAAACAAAAATTTTCACTTATCTTACCTTTATCAGAGCACAAAGCCTTAAGATTTTACCTCTTTTCTTAGCACAGAGGTTCGCAAGTCAAGTAGAATATTGCACACTAAAGCAACAGATCTAGGCACAGAGCTTTCTCTTTTCTTCAGTTCCCAACAATCACAGTTTCAGGTCCCGTCAACGGAACCATTTGTTGGCACAGTGGCAGACCCAAGGTTCAATGCTTCAACAATGCACCAACAAAACCCTAACTACAGGCCCTTTCGACAACACCTGCGAAGCAGATGAATTTTCACCCGAGGTAGAGGCAGGGGGGGTTGCAGGACTCAAGTGTCTGCAACCTAGCTGGGATACAGATCTGTGATTACAATACTTAACAGAGCACTTAGCAGTTAACATTCATTATTATTTATCCCTTATCCACTTCGCAGGAGAAAACCCTAATTACATAACAACACAGTATTCAACAAGATCTAACACATCCAAGCACTTAGCATATAGAAATAGATCCGATCTATTATTCATTCACATTACTAAGCACTAAGATACTATATCATATGCATCTAACATATATTGCTATACTAATCATAACAAAAATAACAACCATAATGCACAAAGCAACCATAACACAAGATATATGTGGTTCACCCCCAGCGTGGGGCTACGTCCACCAAATCTTCGTCTTCTTTATTATCTTCTGTCAATCTCCTTACATGCACAAAGCATCAAAACCCACTTTGCATATGACATGAGATCTGTGCGCACCTCACCAGATCCTCCTTCCCCGAGTCAGGTCACAACACAAAGCCTCTTTACAGTCACTTGCACTTAGCCCTGTAAGTTCTCAACACACAATATGCACAAAGCTAACTCAATCACATAGATCCAACTACTTACATCACTTGCGCTCAACACAATATAGCACTTAGCACCACATATCCCTTACTTACATTGCCTAGATTTCTATTTATGCATTACAAAAAGGGCCTAAGAATGGGTAAACCCATGGGTTGACATCCCATTCCCGTTACATAAACCCAAAACCCAAAAAGTCCACAAAAGGGGGGCGAGATCCCGCGATCTCCGCTTCTCCTGGCGCTTCGTCTTCGATCAGCATGTCGAAGTCCCAAAATTGGTCAAACATGACCAACGTTTCCACAAAACCTGGTCAAGGGCCAATAGGAACCAAAATCAAGAGATCAATACCCTGCGTCTGAGTGTAAACTGTAGGATCAGAATGACAATGATCAAACCCAGAAGAAATAAAAAATTTATCCATCTTCACATACCAAGCTCGAGGAGCTTGTTTGAGACCATAAAGAGAACGTCGGAGCCTACAAACAAGAGAAGAATCCTGCACAAAACCAGGGGGTTGCTCCATGTAGATTTCCTCATCTAAGTCACCATGTAGAAAAGCTCTCTTTACATCCATCTGGTAGACTAACCATCCTTGGGAAATAACAAGTGAAAGCACAAGGCATAAAGAATTCATCTTGGGAACAGGGGCAAAGGTTTCAGAGTAATCAATCCCTTCAACTTGTGAAAATCCCTTGGCCACAAGATGTGCCTTATGCTTGTCAATAGAGCCATCTGTTGCATATTTGGTTCTATAGATCCATTTACAATGAACTAGATTTCGTCCCTTTGGAAGAGAGATGAGATCCCATGTGTGATTCTTCATCAATGAAGAATACTCCTCTGTCATGGTAGCATCCCACTTAGGTATGCCAATAGCGTCAGAAAATTGTTGTGGATCATTTGAGATAGTATGACTCAAGAAGGAGACACCTATTGTTTGTGATTGAATAGGAGAAGATGTTGAGGCTGAATATCTGAAATCAGTTGGCTCATAGCCATACCTGTCAGGCCTCTTTCTCTCACAAAATCTCCTCCAGAGATGAAATTCTTGATCAATTTGTTCATGTTCGGGATGCTCATGCTCCATTGTTGCAGGTGATAGATTTTCTTCTGGTTGATGTTGATGTTTAACTTCAAAAGGTTCATTATCATCTTCTAAAGCAAATTTGTCAACATGTTCAACACCATTGTCTGCATGACAATCTGAAGATGGAGAAGGATTTGATGTGGGGTTGAATCCTTCATCAAAACAGACAACTTGTCAAAAGAAGGATTCTTTAGTAATAGGTTCCAATAACCTATATGCTTTTATGTCCTCACAATAACCAACGAATATCAATGGTTGGATTTTCTTCTCCATAGCTTTGCATTTTTCAACTGGTATTAAGGCCCATACTGGATTTCCAAATACTCTAAAAGAAGAGACATTGGGATTAACATGGCTCCAAGCTTCCTCTGGAGTCTTATGCAGTATTGCTCGATGAGGCATCCTATTTTGAATGTAGTTTTCATAGTTTACCGCTTCATCCCAAAAGGAAGGTGCCATATTATTGGACTGAATCATACAGTTTGTCATTTCTTTTAGTGTTCTATTCTTTCTTTCAGTAGCACCATTTTTTTTAGGGTTGTAGGGAACAATGAGTTGATGTTGAATGCCATGTTCTCTACAAAAATATGTGAATCCATGATTGAGATACCCCCCCCCCCCATTATTTGTGCATAGTTTCTTGATAGAAAGAGATGACTGCTTCTCAACAAAAGCCTTGAAGTTCTTAAAAGTAGCAAGGACCTTACTCTTGTACTTAAGAAATTACACCTAAGAGAGACGTGAGAATTCATTAATGAAGGTGAGTGCATACTTAGCCTCTGAAAATGAGCGAGTTGGAAATGACATGAGATCTCTATGTACCAACTCAAGAGGTGTTGGATCTTGATGTTGTTTTCCAAGGACACAACCTGTGTTGGGTATGTGTTATATTCTTTGCATGTGTGTGTGTGTGTGGGTGCGCTACAACAACTGCGTCTGGCGGTTATTTGCTATTTTTAGCGGATTTTGCTATTTTTAGCTGATTTGTAAATTAATCCCGGATTAAGGGATTAGAGTTAAAGGGAGTTAGGGTTTTGGTATCTTCTGAATACCTAAAAACATTGTATATATTATTATGGCGAATGGTGAAATTGATATAGTGAAAAAGAAAGGTTTTCAGTTGAGGTTTAAATTAAAGATCTAAGTATTACATTATGGAGCCATTGATTGAATTTATTGCTTAAGAATATATACATTGCCTTAGGAACTTAAAAACTTACATGTGTTATGAGGCACATTTTGGCTTGAGAGGGATGCCTTTGTTCTTGAGGGTTTGGCTTAGTCTTGAAAGATCAAGTTTATCACAGTGCACGTGATAAACACAGGTTGATGGGAACTTTTAGATTTGAAATTAACATTAAGAGGATTGGTGAGCTCATCTAGAATCGATATAGAAAATTTCAATGGTAAAACTTTGAGCTATGGGAAGCTCAAGATGGAGGACCAACTCTTGTAGACAAAGAACAATGGATGTTGTGGATCACGGTACCACGATATCTTGGTACACCATCTACAAGCACCACAGACGGTGGTACACCTCCTACCGGTCCACAAACTACTAATTACACGGATTCTTGGTATGTCGAAGGAAGATTGGGACAAGTTGGAATGAGGAAAAGAGCAAAGGTACCATTAGAGCTACTGGCGGTCGGTGTTGTTGAATGTCGGGGGAGAATCTGACCAAGGAACTATGGGATAAGTTAGGAGTTTGTATCAATCAAAGTCACTGATAAACAGTTGTTTCTTCGAAAGTATTTGTATCATCTTAGGATGGAGATGGAGATTACGTAATGAGAACATCTAAATGCCTTTAATACTACGATAAGTCAACTTGGATCTGTTAATATTACGATTGGAGAGATAAGTGTATTACTTTGTTATGTTCTTTACCCGACTCTTGGGATAATAAAGTTTGTAGCAATAGGTAGTACCACTCAACCTACTGAAATATAGGGATGTAGTTGCATACGTTGTTATCACGAAGGATGAAGAAAAGCATGGATAGTCCAATACCGGTCTTTATTTATAAGAGGCGTCCCCAAGAGAGGAACCCTAGTAAGCCGGGATGGAGATCTAAATCTGGTGATCTAAGTCCCAAGGAAAATCTTTGAAATCTTTGAAGTGTGGTAAAGCGAGACATTATAAGAAAGATGCAGGAGTCTAAGAAGGTTGAAAAACCAAAGGGATCGATGGTACCTCTTGATTGAAACCCTCAGAAGAAGAGTGATGTTCTAAGCATCTACAAATTACACACATGGAGACCATGGTGTATGGTTGATCGACTTCGAGGGTTGTTCATACCATATGACTCCTCACAAGGAGTGGTTCTCGAATATGAAAAATATGATGGTGGTGATGTATTCCCTAGGAGATGACTCGACAATGAAAATCTTGGGGCGTGGAAGGGGTTAAGTTGTTGCTAAATGATGGAAGGATTAGAACTCTCCACAGGGTTCTACACATTCCAAAATAGCCGGGAGTCTTATCGTAAAAGCAAAATGGATGATGCGAGTGAGAACTATATTTGAAAGCACTTACAGATGATACGAGGCAATGAGGTGTTAATGAGGGGAGTTAGGATTTGTGGAACTTCTGGCTGGGATTGTTGGAATGAACTTATACTAATAAGGTGTAACAATTACATTTGTCCTTGGAAGGAAAATGAAGGAGATGAATAATCACGTCGAGAAGACCATGTTGTGGCATAAAGATTGGGGCATATTGGAGAAAAGGAGCTTCGAACACTACATGAGTATTGGGTATGATTGAAGGTGTAATGCATTTCCATGGATTTTGATTTACAGCGAAAATTGCATATATAGTGTTAAAGCGAGAATGAGTAAAAGTTATCACAGTGCTACTAAAACAAAGGGGATCTTAGAGTTGTTGATACGGTGATGTGTTTTGACCTATTCTTGTTCCATCCCTGGGTAAATCATTGTATTATGTTTCATTCATGGAGTGATTATTCAAGGAACACATGGATTTATTTCTAAAGAAAGAAATGGGGTATTTGATAAATTTAAAGAGTTTTCTACCAAAGCCTTAAACTTTTTAAGGCTTTGGTAGAAAATAAAGGTATTGAGAGCGGATAATGGTGGAGAGTGCGGTGAATTTGAAGAGTGCAGTAAGAAGTGTGGTATAAGCGGGGAAGAGACTACTCCATACTCCCTCGTTAGAATGGAGTTGCGAGCGGATGAAGCGGACGATGGAAAGAAGCTAGGAGCATGCTTCCCGATTAGTGCGGGGGTTAGGACAAAATTGCGAAATGGGCCGATTGAAGTGCAGTGACGTATTTGGTCCAATCGATCACCTTCGCCAGTTGGATGATACAACTCCACGCCAGGGTATGGTGCGGAAAGAAACCCTCTCTTCAACATCTTAGAGTGTTTGGTTGTGATGCTTATGTACATGTTCCAAAGAGGAAAATAGAAGGGTAAAATTTGGATAATAAAATTTGAAAAGTGTATCTATTGGTTATAAAGATGGTGTGAGGTTATAACTTTGGAACCGAGGGAAAACCAAAGAAAATAGTTTGATTAGAGATGTTGTTTTAGAAAGGTAAAAGATGTCGACAAACAAAATTCTCCACCAACACAAGGCGAACTGAGAAAATAGAGGCTTGAGTTGGATGATGCAAAAATGCAGATCACATCACGAAGAAGGAAGCGAGAGGCGATAGCGGAAGAAAGAATAACCTCATACCAGTGGGGAGGTCGGTGAGAGATAGAAGGCAACGAGAAAGGTATAGTCCACGATTTTCGTTCCAATTTTGTTTATCTAGGCATGCCGATGATGATCAAAACTGTCGAGGCAGTGAGTGAGGAGGATAGTAAACTTCTGGAAGAGCCATGGTTGAAGAAATGGATGCCTTGGATAAGAATGAGGCATGGGATATGGTTGAGCTTCAATTTGGAAGAAAATTAGTTAGTAGCAAATGGTTGTTCAAGAAGAAGTGTAATACACGAAGGTAAAGTGGGAAATACAAAACTCGGTTGGTAGCAAAAGGTTATTCCAGTGGGGAATTGACTTTGGTGAGATTTTTCTCATATTTCTTCACAGTGCTTCTATTACTGAATTTCTTTATCTATACTCTTTTGATCTTGAAGTGGAACAAATGGATGTAGAGAGACAACATTCCTACATGGGGATGCGGAAGAAGAAATCTACATGAAACAGCCGGAGAAGGCTTTATGAGTGAGAGAGAGGAAAGAAAGGAAAGCTGATACATGAAGCTAAAGAAGTCACTACTCTGATTCTGGAAACAAGTAATCACCTAGGATTTGGTACCAAAGTTTGACACATACATCCTTGAATTGGGATTTGTAGAAGCAGGGATGATCAGCATGTATTCCAAGAAGGTGAGTAATCACTTCATTTATGTAGTGTTGTATGTTGATGACATGTTGTTGATAGGAAATAACATGGATGTTATCAAAGGAGGTGAAATCGCAGCTAACATCCAAATTTGACATGAAGGATCGGTCGCTAACTACATTCTAGGATTGGAAATTAAAAGAGATCGTAAGAAGAGGAAACTTCGGTTAAATCAAAGAAAATATGTTGAAACAATATTCTGTGAGGAGGGTTCAATATGCATGAAAATTACATGGGTTAAAGGTTCCCTCTTCCCTATAGGTGTAAAGTTATCTGCGAAACAATGTCCCAAGACCACCGGGGAAGAACAAGGTTATATCCCATGTTCCATATGCAGTCTGGGTTAGCTTGATGTATGCAATAGTGCACGTACTAGACCGAGACATTACACATGCGATTGTAGAGTTTGGCGGTATATGTCAAAACGAGTGACATTGGGCAGTGACAAGAAGGGTCTTGAGTACCTTGGCACCACAGTTATGGATTGTGCTAGGAAAGCCGAGTTGGGCCAGTGGTGGACATACCTTAGCTTTGTTAATCTGAGGCAGAGCACTTGGAGATTTGGATCGTAGGATATCTTCAAGTGGGTATGTATTTAACCCTATTTGGAGAGCAATGGAGTTGGATGAGCAAAAGGCAGTACATGAGTAGCACTCTCAACTATTTGAATACATGCCATGACCACTCGTACAAGCAAGAGCGATGCGGTTACAAGGTGTGTTAGTGTGGGTTGGTATCCTGGCGATTGAGATTGGTATGACGGTCAGTCTGATATTCACAGCAAAGAACCCGGCTTATCATTGAAAGAAAAATCATATTGATGTTAAATATCCCACTTTGTAGAGACATGGTTAGAGAAAAAGAAGGTATTCTTTGGAAAAAGGTTGACACTTTGAAAAATCTTGCAGATTCATTAACAAAACACATGCGCTTGAGAGAAAAGTTCTCATGGTGTAGAGTAACAATGGGCATTGGTTTACCTGGTTATTGACTATATAATCCCCTGTTGGTTTGAAAACAACAAGTGGGAGAATGTGTTGGGTATGTGTTATATTCTTTGCATGTGTGTGTGTGTGTGTGTGGAGTTTTTTTTTTTTTTTTTTTTTTTTTTTTTTTTTTTTTTTTTAGCGGATTTTGCTATTTTGCTATTGTAAATTAATCCAGGATTTAAAGATTAGGTTTTTGGTAGCTGTGGAATACCTAAAACATTATATATATTGTATGGCCCAAGATAAATTTAGAAATTGATATAATGAAAAGGTTTTTCGGTTGAGGTTTTGGTAAGATTGTATGGCGAATGGTGAAATTCGATATAATGAAAAAGAAAGGTTTTCCCGGTTGAGGGTTTACGGTAAAGATCTCTGAGTATTCTGTGTATGAGCCATTGATTAATTTCTGTATTGCTTAAGAATATATATGCATTGCTTTACTTCGCAGGTTTAAAACTTACAACCTGGACAAACTCCATCAGTACAAGAAACTTTAGGAAGACCAAGCACCAATTTTTGGGTGCTCAACTACTGCAAATATATGTAGTTGAGATGTCCAAATATTTCATGCCAAAGTTTACTCAAAGCATCAACATGAGCAATGAAAGAGGAACTAAGGAAGACTCAAAAGAAGAAAACTTATACAGTCGAGAACTATGATCTACTTTTCCAGATGCAACAACAATGTGTGGATTTTGTAGTTCTCGAATAATTACATCATTAGGAGAAAACTCTATTGTTTTCCCATTACCATAATGATAAATCTGATATATAGAGAGAATATTTGCAGAGATGGAGGGAACAAGAAGAACATCATTAATGCACCCTTTATCTAACTGCATTGTGACGGATCCAAGAACATCCAGCTGTGTAGAGTCTCCAATTGCAATCTATGAAATGCTACATTCAGATGTAGAAGCCAACAAATCATGAGAATGAGTCATGTGGTGTGAAGCACCATAATCAAGTATCCAAATATCTGAAGATGCATACAAAGCTTGAGCTGATAAAACATGTCCTTTACTAGTAGAAGAAGGTTTTGGTACTGAAATCTTATGTTTCTTCATGGCTTCATTCAAAGCTTCAAGTTTCAACCAACACTTAGATTCTACATGCCCAAGTCCGCCACAAAAAATACAGGTGTCATTTGACTTTTTCTTCTTTGTCTTGGAGGAAGACTCTTAAGACTTGGAAGATGGAGAAAAAGGTTTTGTTTTCTGCTAAGGCTTGGAGGTAAACTCACTAGCTGGAGCAAAATCTTTCTTCTGCTTATACCGAGTCTTGTGCTTAGTTTTGGAGGTATGAGCCACAAGAGCCTTATTGTTAGAGCCAGAAAGAACATCTAATTGAGTAAGCTTAGATTGTTCTCTAGTAAGATGCTCACAAAAAAGCTCAAAGGAAGGCATTTTAAACTCACTTCCCATTGCATCCATAGTAGAATAAAATGTAGATGAAAATACCTAATAAGAACCTTTTAGCGTGGATAAAATCAAGAAGATGCACTCTTCATCTGATTTAGTTTTTCCACACCCTTTTAGTTGAGCCACTAGTAACCTAAATTTGGTAAGATAGTCTTCAACGGCTGCATGCTCATCCGGTACCCGTGATGACAACTCTACTTCCAATTGTAGGGCTCGAAATTTGTTGATTTTTCCAACTAAGGAATCCAACTTGTCCCAACTTTCTTTCGGAGTTTTACAATCAACTATGTTGAACAACAAGCTATCTGACACATGAAAACCAATGAAGCCCATGGCTTCATCAAGTTTGTTTTGATAGGCGAATCTCTCGATTTCCTTGGTGAACATAGGTTGAGCCTCGACTAACATATGCCAGAGCCCTTTTGATTGCAACAACTATTGCATCTTAAGTTTCCATGTATGATAATTATGGGGAGTTAGGATCTCAAGTGTCCTTAACTCCACCATTTACAATAGATAATACAAAGAAAATAAGTTCTGGTTGTATAATAAACAATATGTAACCCCGGGCTCTAAACAAGGAACTCAGGTTTTTTTTTAAGAGCTCACTTGCACCACAAGATGTGGGTTAGTTACAAAATAAACTCTTACAGAGAGGAGGATGCTCTATTTAAACCCATAAAAAATTAAAAAAAAATGAGGTGTTGAGATCAAATAGAAATTGTTTTGCTACAAGCTGCCTATCTTCAAACAAATGACCCCATCTGCTTGATGACAAGCCCCACTGCAAGCTGAGGTTACAATTTCCTCCTTTAAGTGAGAGAAATTCCCCCCCATCAGTTAAATCATCCTGCCAAAGAGACAAATCAACCTCTTAATCGGACGGATCAGCTTCCAAAACAGTCAGAAAGGCGACCCTAAGAACAGATCGGACCTCCACAACAGATCGATGGATTTTGAGCTACACCTGTGCTAAGGTAGGAATAACGAACACCCTTCAAAAAAAAAAAATATTTGATGTCAATGATCAGTTGGAGCATCAAGGCGAAGAAGCCAAAAACATGGCTTTTCAGATGACCTGGGAGAGTTGGGCACTTTGTCAATGAGATGGGCGAGTTGCTCGATGAGTTGGGTGAGAAGGGTGCGTTTGTGGAGGGTTTTCACCAAGGGAAAAAGCAGAGCCCTTTGTTGGACGTGCTGGGCGTGTTTCTGGATGAGTTGGTCTAGTGCTAGACTGACTGGGTGAGCTAGGTTATTTGCTTCTCAGGTTGGGTGAGTTGTTTTTCAAGCTGGGTGAGCTGGGCATTTTGTTGCTCAGATTATCGTCCAACAAAGCAAGGCTTTTAGAAGGGGCCTGCGTGGGTGAGCTATGCGAGTAGTTGGACTGACTGGGTGAGTTTGTGTTGTGCCCTTCTTTTTTGACAATGGATATCCGCTCTTGCCCCTTTATGTGCTAAACATCACTCCATACTTATGAGTGTAGCATGATCTAGTCACGAATTTCTGGTGGAGACAACGGATAACAACATAATTAATAAAAAAATTGACTCCTTACAACAATGATCAAGGACAACTTGCATCTCTCAGCAAAATATGAGAAGGGGTTAGCAGTTTCGCTCTGATACCATGTAGATATTGAGAAAATACAATATCACAGGCAGAAGGAAACAACTGCAAAAACCAACAACCTTCTACAAAAAGAGACACTGATCTTATTGATCCGCTTGTTGATTACATTGAAGAGCTCCTCTATTTATAATAGGCTGAGAGGAGACATCATTGATGAAGGTATATGGAAGGTAGATGGATAACTCTCTCATAAAGTAATGAGACAAGTAGATGGATGGGCAATTTACCCACTCCAGTGATAAGTCAAAGAAACACATGGTGATTATCTGGTAGATGGATAACTCTCTCATGAAGTAATGAGACAAGTAGATGGATGGGCAATTTACCCACTCCAATGATAAGTCAAAGAAGCACATGGGGATTATCCATAAACAGCTAAGAAGAATGACATGTCCTACCTATCCTAAGTAAACCTATACATCAACAATCCTTGGTTTTCCATTATGTCATGAATGTTTGTTTGTATGGATGAAAGTGTTGTTTCCAACAATGTTATTGTTGCAATGCTTCTTGATGGAGGAATTTCGGGAGATTTGTTGCCTCGGGAAATTTCATTCTCTAAATGAGTATGGTAGGTAGGTATTGAGTTTTGTTGTAAGTGCTACACCTGATAAGTGTAAGATGGATTTTTTCTAACATAAATGCAAATAAATTTCTGGCTTGGTTATCAAAAACTGGAGATTGAATACTATGCCAAGGTATATAACTTTTGATTACAGATTGACGACTGGAATTGGTGTGTCATTTTCAAGGTGAATTTGTATGAACAAAGGATATTGTCATCGAAGATAGAGAAGGCCCAACGAAAAAGAAAATAAGTTAAAGCCAACAATAAAGGCAGATCTCAACAAAGGGGAAATATTGTGTAACAAGGAGATAGTGCATAGCTTGAAGATTCTATTCAAACGAATGGCAGAAGAAATTTCCATTTTGGAAGATAGTTCATGTTTAAGAAACAGAGAGAAGCAGGAGAGAATCCCAAATTGAAGAGGATAATTTGCGCGATCATGACAGTCTTGCTCCAACAAAATGCGAGCCAAGTTCTTCATATCATTGTTTGACAACTTCTCATAGAAAGAAATGCATGCTTTTGTGTCAAAAAATGTTGTGCAAAGTGTCTCTGTGTTCCTCTTGGCACGCCTGGAAACAAAGAATTATGCCCTTGAATGGAAACTATCCAAATTGATGCACAATGCAAGGAAGAGATTCAAGGATGGATGCTTGTGATGGAGAATGGCAAGATGTTTTTGTTGTTGTAGGAACCCCATGGCCAAGCAGGAGATGGCCCAATCACTGGACAAATGGTGGAAGAAAATGCAGAACATATTAAATGAAGGTAATGAAAAATCTACATTACAATGATGCTTCATTACGGTGGTTGATAAGAGAAAAATAATGATATATATTTACTATATAAAAAAGGCCCATATGGAGTGTTTAAGAAATGTATCCAATTTTTAAGAAGCAATGCCATTTGATAAACATGCCACATGTGGCAATGTGTCTGCGAGATATTTGCATGAGCCTGGTCAGCTGGCAGGTTTATGCCACCTGGGTTCACAGGGCCCAACATGCCCACAAGGACTAAGCCCACGAGCCTGCAAGACAAAAAAAACTTGGCACGAAGATGCACAAAAAACATTAAGCATATGATGATTTAAATACCTCAAGCATTATATCATGTTAATTGTTTGACACAGGTCGATCCATACTAATATAAATTATTGAAGACATTCATGGATTGAATGTGATGTTGATGTGGAAATAGCCAAATAAAAACAATCCGCATCAGATGGGCCTAAACTTGCCACCAGCAAAGATAAAGTATTATTAGAGTGCCAAAGAAATCAAAGCAGTTATAGACACAACAGGTAACACTAACCTTTCTTATGAAGTAACCATTACAACCGGTATATATAATGACTTTTCTAAATTTCATTTGTTGTTTTTCAGAATCAATGAATGTAAACTTGCCAAGAAAATAACTATAGTGCATTGTTGTGTGAGTCCAAAATTATGTATTGTACAACTAGTGCATTGTTGTGCGAGTCCAAAATCATGTAATGTACAACTAGAGAAAGACAAATGGATTTTCAAATCTAACTTTACCATTTTTCTTCTATAATAGTCTGTAATCGGATGGCATGTTGACCTTTACACTCCACATTGGATGGAAATGTAGAGATAATTCTGGGAACTTCTATTGCTGATGAAAGATTAGATGACCAATAACTTACTATCCACCATTCTCAATACTAGGTGTGCCTTCGATATACCAGCCTCCACTCCATGGCGTGGATTTACAGGTCACTCCCCCACACAAATTCGTTTATGTAAATGTTCTAAACTCGCAAGCCGTTGCATAGAGGGTGTTCGCCCCATTTTGGTTCCAACATTTTGTCTTAATAGCTCTTTATTTCGATCATTAATATTAGAAACATCACAAGGCATTCCTTGAGTTGAGATTGGCTGTCCATAATGTAAGTATCGACTAGAATCCTGCAGACCAAAAGTTACAGGTGATTCTAGTGGACCACCCATATATCACATGCCAAAAGCTTGTGAAATCTGGGTTGTGTTTTGATTTGAATGACTAACACCAGTTTCCTTGGCTACCATATTGATGCAGACCTCCTATCTCTCCTCAGGGCTATGTGACCTCCTGGTTAGGATCTTCTGGTTCAGGAGCCGAAATGGCTCTTCTGGTTCCAAACTTGAACCCTTCGAATGAACACATAGGTCCTCCACAAATGCTCAGTTGGATTTTCCAAGCGCCACGCGTGAGCTCCCACAACACATGACCAAGAGCCGTGACCTTGCGCTAAGCCAAAAAGGGTGCTTATCAGGGACCGGGACTTCACAAGTCAAGTGTCCCGTCCCTTCATCCTTCGAACTCCCGGTTTCCGAAATGCCGAAATGTTCCATCACCTGTTCCTTCGGGTTTTCGTGTTTCGCAAAATCAGAATGAAAGGGATTTCTCTGCTCTTTGGGATTCCCGGTTGCTGAAATGCCGAAATGTCCCGGTGCCTATTCTTTCGGATTTTCACGTTTCGCGAAACCTGGGTGCAAGGGATATCTCTGCTCCTTGGAAATCCCGGTTGCTGAAATACCGAAATGTCTTGGCGTTCGCCTTTTTGTGGTTTCACGATTCAGGGAATCACAATGCAAGGGGCCCGCACCTCTATCTTTAGAACCCCCGGTTGCCGAAATACTGAACCACCGAAATGTCTTGGCGTTCACTCTTTCGGGGTTTCGTGATTTGGGGAATCGTGATGCAAGGGTCCCACTCCTCTGTCTTTCGAACCCCCGGTTGCCGAAATACCGAACCACCAAAAATTCTTGGCGTTCACTCTTTCGGGGTTTCGCAATTTGGGGAATCACGATGCAAGGGTCCCTCTCCTCTGTCTTTTGAACCCCCAGTTGCCGAAATATCAAAAATGCCAGAAGCTCGAGGTGCTTGATCAATGACTCACAATGATCTCCAGATCTACGGTCAGATCTCCTCCCCGTCACTGACCTCCTCGCAACTCCACTTGATCCAATGGCTTGCGGTATTTCGTGACTCTCCTCGAGAGTTCCACACCGTCCATTTATATCTTCGATACCTCCTCTCTTGGATCTACACAGTGTCAAAGTCTGTGCTCCTACCTCAAATCGGATGGTCCGCAGGATTCTCCACCATGATCCAATGCTCGACGACGTTCTTCCTCCTAAGCTTTTATTCACTTCAGACTTAGAAGATTTTCTAAGTCTTCGAAAACTCGGTCTTCGTTCCTTCCAGGGAATGCGTTCTCGGATCTTGATAACACTTTCCAAAGCGTTATCCCTCCTAAGATTCGCCTTGTGTAGGCCTCGAATTCCTGCGCACTCCTCGAGTCTTAGGGATTCCAATAGCTCGGATCCAAGGGGTTTCTCACAGAGAGATTCCTCCTGATCTCTTGATGTTCTCTCCTCACTCGATGCACACCTTGCAGAGCTTCAATGAAGAGAAACAATTGAAACTGAAAAGAAACTCACAGTTTCATCCACTTGCTCATGTAAACAAAAATGACAGGAAAATCCACACAGTCCACACACCATACATTTGGATCAATTTTCCATTCTGTTATATTCACAAGTGCCCGATGGCTACATAATACATTCAAAATTACAGTCACTCAATACACTGAGATTTCCTGCTAACTCATAGTTTTTCTCTTACATCTAATTTCTCTCTGTATTCCAGCCCCGTCTAACTGTGTGTACAAACTTCTACATAACTCAAAAATGTTTCTAGGGTTTTCCCTGGCTACTTGCCTACTGTAAAATTCATCCTACGCTATCTTAGTCCAGTCGCATTCCAGAGTTGAAGTGGAAACTCCTGCTCTGTTTACAATTTCAAAACTTTGTCTCAAAGGGTAAAATTCGGCACCGGTTCCAGCGTGCCTCCAAAGGTGAATTTCCGACGCTGAGTGGAGGCGGATTCTGAAATCGGTTGCAACTGCCCACACAGAAGTTCTAGAAGAACTCTCACATGTAGAATGGTCCCGCCTTTGCGCACTTGCCAATGATGCTCCTGCATCATACTCCCCTTGACAAAAATTCATGGACTCGTGTCCATGAGCTCCTCTACTGATTTTCCCTGCTTCTTGATAGTAGCTTCGGTTTCCCAAATGACATCTTCGATTGGGTGTCCCTTCCATTTGACCAGATACTAAAAATAGGTTTTCCTCCTGGTCTTCTTGCCAATCCTCTGATCAACAATTTTCTCCATCTGCGGATTTTCTGCCACAGGCATCTGTTTCTCCCACTGAATCTTTCCTTGATCTTCTGACCCTTCTGTGTCATCTTTCCTGTAAGGGTACATGTCTAAAACATTGAATATGGGTGAAATACCCACACCATTTGGTAGCTCGATGTCATAGGTGTTTACATCAAACTTCCTCAAGATCTTACAAGGTCCTATCTGCTTCATATTCAATTTATTATATGTTCCCCTAGGGAACCTTTCCTTCCTGAGATGTGCTAAAACCCGATATCCCACTTCAAATTGAAGTTCCCTGCGATGCTGATCAACTCTGTGCTTGTATTTATGGTTAGAACTCTGTAATTGTTCTTTGATCTAACTATGGAGTTTCTGCATCTCCGCAGCAAAATCCTCTGCCCCAACGCTCTTGATCTCACCCTGTTCCAAGTCCCTTAACTCAGACACTCCCCTGGGTTGCATTCCATAGATTATTTGGAATGGGCTCCTTCCAGTGCTTCTGTTTGGTGAGTCATTGTATGCAAATACTGCTTGTGGCAGAATCCGATCCCACTGGCTATGGTGTTTAGTAACCAGACTTCTCAATAAGTTTCCCAAACTTCTATTTACCACCTCAGTCTGCCCATATGTATGAGGATTATAAGCTAAGTTGAAGGACAAATATGTCCCCATATTCTTCCACAACATCCTCCAAAAGTGACCAACAAATTTTGTGTCTCTGTCTGAGACAATGCTCCTGGGTAGACCGTGGAGTCTCACAACTTCTCTGAAAAACAGATTTGCAACATGTGTTTCATCACTGGTCTTCTGGCATGGGATGAAATGTGCCATCTTTGAGAACCTATCCACCACCACAAATATGGAATTGAATCCCCTTTGTGTTCTTGGCAATCCCAACACAAAATCCATGCTTATTGCATCCCAAGGCCTCTCTAGTATTGACAATGGTTGATACAATCCAGTGTTTTGTCTTTTCCCCTTAGCATGTTGGCAGATCCTACATTTGTTCACAAATTTTATCACCTCTGTTCTCATACCTGGCCAATAGTATGAACTGCTCAACTGTGCAAACGTTTTATCATGGCCGAAATGTCCAGCCAATCCTCCACTATGCTTCTCCTTTAGAAGATTGTCCCTCATTGAGCATCTCGGTATGCACAATTGATTTCCTCTGAACAACAATCCTTCCTGAACCATATACTCTGTCCACTAACTTCTATCTCTCAGTATAGGGCTTGTACATGCTTTTTAGGCCTCCTTGAAATCTGTATCATCACAATACATATCCTTAAGGTGTTCAAACCCCAAGGTCTCCACCTGAAATTCTTGCATGATCAAGCATCTCCTGCTTAACGCATCAACAACCTTGTTAGCATTCCCAACAATATGTTTTATGACAAAAGTAAAATTTTGCATAAATTCAACCCATTTTACATGCCTCTGATTCAATTTTTCTTGTCGGGTTATGAATTGTAAAGCTTGGTTATCGCTATACAAGACAAACTCTTGCGGGACAAGCTAATGCCTCCATTTCTTCAATGCTTGAATTATGGCATAAAACTCCTTGTCATATGTGGAGTATTTCTTCTTAGTCTCATTCAGCTTCTCACTGAAATAGGCAACAAGTCGATTGTCCTGACTTAGAACTGCTCCTATTGCAACTCCACTTGAGTCACATCTGACCTGAAATGTCTTCTCAAAATTCGGCAAGACCAGAATTGGTCGTTCTGTTATCTTCTCCTTCAGTATATGGAAGCTCTTTTTGGCCTCCTCTGTCCATTTAAAAGACTTGTGCCGCTTCTTTACTGTATCCATTATGGGTTCACAAATCCCACTGAAGTCTCTAATGAACTTTCTATAAAAACTTGCTAAACCATGAAAGCTCCTTACCTCGAACATGCTTCTTGGTGACGACCATTCTCTGATCGCTTTCACCTTCTCTGGATCCATATTCAGTTCATTCGAAGAGATCATGAAACCAAAATAAATGAGTTATGTCTTCATAAAAGAGGACTTCTTCAAATTGAACAACAAATTCTCCTGCTGTAGCCTCCTCATTACTAGCGTTAGGTGCCTCAAATGCTCCTCTTTAGTCCTGCTAAAGATCCGTATATCGTTCAGATATACAACCATGAACTTGCCAATGAAATCTTTCAGAAATTCATTCATCAACCTCATAAAAGTGCTCGGGGCATTTGTTAAGCCAAATGGCATAACCAGCCACTCATATAGACCTTCATTCGTCTTAAGGGTTGTTTTCCACTCATCACCTTCTCTCATCCTGATCTGGTGATATCCACTTTTCAGATCTATCTTAGAAAAGAAATTTGCTCCACTTAATCAATCCATTAAATCATCCATTCTTGGTAAAGGAAATCTGTATTTGACGGTGATCTTATTGATGGCTCTCGAGTCTATGCACATTCTCCATCCTCCATTTTTCTTTGGGCTTAACACAGTTGGTACTATGCACGGGCTCAAGCTTTCTCTGACTAAACTGTAACACCCTGTTTCCCCCAGTCTGTAAAAATAACTATACTGGCCAAGTATTGTGGCAAACTCATAAATGTGAATGTGTGATGTGAATGGACCTTGTGAAAAAGGTCGATGAATGTAAATAATATTATAAATATATATATTGCAGGACTGCTAAGGGGGGGGGGGTGTGCTGAAAAAGAGACCAAGATGGCTGAAGAATGGTGGTGGGAGGCGCCTGGAATGGTGGCGTTAACTTCCACCGAAACCAATACCGTATTTGGACTTCACTGGCCCCAAATTAAATGACTCGCCGGGTTGGTAGGTAAAGGGCTCCTCATGAGTAATGAGGGATGGGGGGTGAACCACCCATCCATAGAGTCCTTAGATCTGACCACCGCGAGGAAGATCGTGCCACACGCAACATCGTCGAAAGGAGAAAAGGCAGGAAGAGTGTGCGATCAAGGGGGCAGATGTGAGGGGAAGAGGAGAACTCCGGAAAAATACAGAGTGAGTGATAGCAGAGAAGAAGGAGAGTAAACTTCGTTCTCGGTCACTGGAAAATAGAGACGCAGTCTCGCAACATCGTGGTCTCAGCTTGGGGGTGGCTAGTGGTAAATCCGTTGGGAGTCGCTGAGCCTACGGTTGGGTGGAAACGAGCACCCCTCTTAGCAATTGCAATCACATCTGGTGTTATTTCTGATAAGTGTTTTACATCTTGCATCTTGAAATGTATAGCCTGGCATTTACGATTATCTTGCATCTTGAAACTTATATGCTGACATGTATGCTCATAGTCTGTGTAGTTTATGAATGGTTTGAGTATAAGACTGTATGTGTGGTGTTTTGATCAGAAATGGTGGTTGCATGCTTCTATTGGAAGGGCCACATATGGCTTATGTTTATAGATAG